>JAKSZU010000024.1:13416997-13601997 GCA_026018925.1 Tupaia tana | reverse complement strand
TTGCTTCAAAAAATTCTCGTAGCATCAGAGACGCCGTCTTACGCCCCGAATAAAAGCTCGTGTCAGCCCTCGTCGCCGACGAGGTGTTCAGACTTGGCCTTCGTCCCAGAGGCATCCAGCACCCCAGCCCCACCTTTCCCGGACCTTGGCCAAGAGGAAGGACGACAGAGAGGTGACTGTAGGTGTGTGTGTTCTCCAGTGGGACAGAGACAGAGACAGAAAGTGAGAAATCAGAGAATCGGAAACAGCCTGGCCCACGTCTGCGGCCCGTGTCCCAAGCATGACGGCGGCAGGAACCCGGGACGTTCTCGCAGCTTGTGAAGCTCACGGGAAGATGGTTCGGAATGGATGGCCTAACTTTCTTTCCTTTCCTTTTTTTTTTTTTTTTTTTTTTTTGTAAAAACAAAATGTATCACCATAACCGTTCTTAAGCGTCCAGTTTGGTGATTTGGTGGCGGGAAGGGCTTTCACATTGTCACAGTCACCACCCTCTCCATCTACAGAACCGTTTTGTCCTCCATACTGAGCGCTGCCCACCCTCTCTCCCTCCCAACATGGGTCCTGATCCTTTCTGTGTCTATGGACTGAGCGGTCTGGGTCCCTCGTACAGTGAGACCTGACAGCACGGGACGTTGTGTTTCTGGCTTGTTTCACGTAACAGGATGTCTTCACGGTTCAACCGGGTTGGAGGTGTATCCGACATTCGCTCCTTTTCAGGGCTGACTAATATTCCACAGCGCGTGTCTGCCACATTTGTCGCCCAGTTGGGCGTCTGCTTGGTCCTACTCTAACCACGCTCTCCTCCCTGTAGGAGAAGGTGCAGATTCAGAGACAGAAGATCCAGTCTGACTTCAAGAACCTGCAGAGCTTCCTCCGTGAGGAAGAGAAGTCCCATCTCTGGAGGCTGGAGAAGGAGGAGGAGGACGCCCTGCAGATACTGAGGGACAGAGAGGCCAGTCTGGGGCAGAAGAGCCAGGAGCTCCAGAGCCACATCCAGCACCTCGAGAGGAAATGCCAGGGCTCAGCCCAGAACCTGCTGCAGGTGAGGCTGCGCGCCGGGGCCGGCGGGACCATCCCCACGGGCGGCCCTGGTCACACGGCAGGTCCAGGGTGTGAACTGCTCCTCACACCGGCACAGCCTCCGCTGTCAGCGAGTCACCTTTCCATGCTTAGGAAGACACGCCCCTGAGGGGCCAGCGGTCACGTCACGGGACTCCCATGTAGTCGACTGCACTTTGAGTCCCAGACCCGGTGGTTTCAGACATGCCAGGCATGTGTGTGTGCTTGCCCCAGATCCCAAGAGGAGATGGAGGAGAAGGTGTGGGTATCCCACTGGGGGGTGAGTCCTCACTTTCTGTCTCATTGGTGAGCGCGTGTGCCCTATAGCAAAAAAAAAAAAATATATTAAAAAAAAAATAAAATGAACGCCGTCCTCTGCCGGTGAGCAGGAGGGCCTGCTGGGCTGTGGGGGGACACACACCCCATTTGGCCCTTGGCCGGGTGGCCCTGCAACCCTCCTGCGTGACTGGCAGGCAAACCAGGGCTCACGCCCCCACTCCGGGGAGCCCCCGTCCTGTGCCAGGGAGGGTGGCAGCTGCAGGGAAGCTGGACTGGGAATAGACGGGGCTGGCAATTCCTGCTCCAGTCTGCGGGACAGACCGAGTGCCCCGTGACCGTCCCCAGCACGTGTGCCTGCTGACGCCGTGTTAGGGACCCACTCAGGCTGTGTGTCCCCCTACCACGGAGGACCTCCGACGTGAGCTCGCCTGGACATGAGGCCCTGCCAGCGAGGTTGGCCAAGGCGTGAGCGTCAGCTCCGGGCCTCGTCCCTGTAGCCCAGGCTCCGCAGGGAGGGACAGACGTCCCCATGCCCAGTCCTGGGAGCCCACGGTGCTGGTCAGTGCCGAGGCCAGGCTGCGCCCTCTCCCGGCACTCAGAGCACAGCCCACGCCCAGTGCGGCCCACTCACGCCGTTCTCCTTCTCCACAGGACGTGAAAGTCACCCTGAGCAGGTAAGGCCCCGGGGACATGGGGAGGGCGGAGCCATGTGGGGCCGCGCAGTGTCCAGGATGGTGGCCTCACTCTTCCAGGAGTCTGGCCGTGCGCCTGGAGACGCCAGAGCCCCTGCGCCTGGAGCTGCACAGCGCCTGCGAAGTTTCTGAGCTCTACCTGGACGCCAGGAAGCTGCTGAAGCAGTTTCGAGGTGCGCCCGGGGTCCTGAGTGTGGGCGGGTGGCAGGTCAGGGTCCCCGCTCAGAGCAGGGGGCATGGAGCAGCCCTCGCCCTGGTCAGTATCCCCCACCCCGAGACAGGCCGGCTTATGACGGACCCTCCCGAGCCCTGTCACTCCAGTCCCATCTGAGCAGGGAACCGCCCCTGGTTCTCGGGACAGTGGAGTGCGGCAGCCATGGACGGCCCTGTCTGCTGGGTGGCCCGGAGGTGGGACTGGCCTGGGGTGGTGTTCTCGCTCCCGTTTGGCTCAGCTCCCAGGGCCAGGCGGGGCGGCGGTGGGTACTGTGGACCCTGGATCAGACGACATCAAGGGCCCGGCTCAGACAACCCCAGAGGCGACTGTCAGGCCCGGGTGGAGACTGGCTCCGGATGCTGGGGCGGAGACCCTGCTCCGACGCCTGCCTTCGGAGCTTGTGCAGCTCCGCGATCCCCCAGCCACCGAGGCGAAATGCGGAGGGCCTGGGACATCGTCTAACCCAGCTCACTGCTGCAGAACCAGCTAAGTGAGCCATGCAGGGTCTGCTCGCTGTCCCTGCAGAACACCCCGAACTTCGCAGCTCACGGGCTCAGGGGCGTGGGAGTGGGTCTGCGCTGGCTGGGGCTGCTCCGAGGCGCTGGAGCTGGGCTGGGGAACTGACCTCCGGCCCCTGGGTGGCTGGCAGAGTCCACTCCTGTGCGCGCAGGTCTGGGCCGTGCCCCAGGAAGGCTTCTTTCTGCCCCGTCATGGAGGAGGGGGCTTCCGACAGGACACAGCCATTTTACTCCCCGTTAGTCCTGGGCTGCGGCTGCTCCAAACACTCAGACGGCGAAGGCGAGGTTGAGGCGATGCCTTTGCTGATACGTGCCATGGTCACACCGAGCCCTGGGCCGCGCTGACCTGAGCTGGTCCAGCTCCCCCTGCCGCCTACACACATTCAGGTGTCCCCTGCCGGTTCACAGAACTGGGGCCCGGCGGGTGCAGCGCTTCCCTCAGTCGTACAGGCAGTAAGAAGCGGCGCTTGAATTTGGACACAGGCCAGTTACTTGTGCCCTCAGAACCAAGAAAGCATGTTTTTTCTTGTTCTCTTTTGGCAGCTGATGTGACTCTGGATCCGGATACGGCGCACCGAGAACTAATTCTGTCTGAGGACCATAGACAGGTGACGCGCGGGTACCCCCAGGAGAACCTGGCCGCTTCTGCGAGGAGGTTCACCGCCTCGCCCTGTGTCCTGGGCTGCGTCGGCTTCGTCTCCGGAAAACACTACTTCGAAGTGGATGTGGGGGAAGGCACCGGGTGGGACGTGGGGGTCTGTGCGGAAACGGTGCCGAGGGACGCCGGCATGAAGCTGGAGCCCCAGTGCGGCTTCTGGGCCATCAGGCTGTGCAAAAAGAAGCGCTACACCGCCCTCACCGCGCCCCCCACGCCCCTGCCTCTGAGCGAGCGGCCCCTGGTGGTGGGGGTCTTTCTGGACTGCGAGGCTGGCCTGGTGGCCTTTTACAGCATGCCGGCCGGCGCCCACATCTTCTCCTTCCCGAGGGCCGTGTTCTCTGGCGCCCTCCGGCCCTACTTCCAGGTCTACCCGTACTCTCCTCTATTTCTGCCTCCAGCGGACGCCTAGGGAAGGGGCAGCCTCCTCTCTGGCCTGCCCAGTCCAGGGAATAGGGTGCGAATCCCGCAAGGGTCGAAATCTGGTCCTTTATCTCTACTGCCACCCTCCCCGTACCCAGGGCGGTGCTGGGCTTTGTCCAGCACGGAGTCCACGAGTCTGTGCCGAGGAGCAGATGGCCGGTCTGGACTGAGGCAAAGTCAGAAAACGGGCATGAAGTACCTGTCCTACCCTCCTCGATGGGCTCCCGGCTTTGACCTCTGAGGGTCCCTAGGGACAGGCAGGCGGCCCAGAGGCCAGAAGGTCTGCTTCCTCCCAGTTTACCTGACGCCATGGAAGTGTGGGTGTGAGGCTGTGGAAAGCCGCCTTGTGTAGAGGAGCGGGGAGGCCAGCACAGCAGGGACTCCTCCGCCCACTGGCATGCTGATTGCTCTGAGCTGCAGCCCTGCAGCCCCCTTCAGACTCAGTGAACTCGGCCTGGGAAAAGGGTGTGAGCACTTACAGTTAACCAGGGGGCCACAGGGGGCATGGTGGCTAAGGAGCTGGATTCGCGCATGGGTGAATCCAGCTCCTTACCTTCTCCCCCAATATTTCCTTTTTGTCCTTTGGCCACATGAGACAATAAAACCTCAAGGTGAGAGCCCTCCCCACCCCTCTTCCTTATGAATGTGTGGTTATTGTCTAACTTTTTCAGCAAAGCACTTCTTTAAGGAGACCCCAGTGATCTTCAGTCAGTTCTAGAAGTCATATAATCTGTGCTCCCCCCCTCCCCCCGCCAAAAAAAAAAGCCCTACAGACAGGGACAATTAGTAAAAACCCGAATTGCTACATTGCCACTGTCCTCTACTTACGCTTATTTAGTGAGAATGACTTCAAGTCTCTCCACTCATTTATGTATATTTGGGTCAGATATATTTCCATGCTTGGAGCATTAGTTAAAACAATAGAGATGGGGCCAGAAAGCGGCATGGTGGTTAAGGACACTGGACTCCCACATGGCCAACTATGGTTCCAGTCCGGGACCTGGTGGCTTGCTTTCTCACTTTCTCTTTCTCTCACTCTGTCCCTCTCTGGTCAAATTAAAATAAATAAATAAACAAATAAATAAAGTCAAATATATTAATCTTTAAAAAGTCATGTTTTAAAAACAACAGCAACAAAAAAGCAAGAGTCTTGGAGGTGGAAAAGGCTACTGGGAGTGTCCTAATGGTGGATGTGCATATGTGCCCAAAACCTCAAGAAGAGAATGGAGAAGGGATTGCTGAATGACCATCCCCCGGGGGGTGATTTCTCATTTTCTTTCTCTCTCTCTCTGTGGGCCTCACCAGCGAGGGTACATGCCCTATAGTAAAAAAATATTTCTCTGAAAATAAACCAAATAAACACAATGAGACAAGAAACAAACTGCCCAATGAACAAATGAGCAGGAAATAGGGGCAGCCTTCTTCAGTCTCAGGAATATGGTCAGGAAACCTGAAGAAAGGACTAATGGCCACAACCATCAATCAAAAGGAGTGTGTGAAGTGATTCTACACCCTCTAGAATGGCAGGGATTAAGAGACCACTCCTTGGTGTGTGGGAGGGGGAATCTCATACTTTCCCACAAGTGTGTGCTATTTCAGGGATATGTCCACACTTACACCAGCTCGGCCCTGGGACTTGTGTATTGCACCATGTTGTTTTTCACATACGTGCTTTAGTAGAAAGTGGAGGAATGAATTATACTGCTCTAAGGGAAACATTTTAAAGAGATTTGTAAAAGGTTTTGTTAGAAAAGGTTCTTTGTCGAAAAAAAAATCCACCCTGGCCAAAACCCCCAACTATACATACATGTGTCAAGTGTGTAAATGCCAGGAAGATGGCTTCATACACTCCAGTTTGGGCAGGGGAAACCTTTGCTCTGACCATGGCAGGAACTATGCCCACAGGGCACAGGTCAAGGGGAACCACGCTGCAGAGGGTGAGGGGCTTCCTGGTGATATATGCTGATGCCAGTCTAGCCAGTAGTGCAGACACACTCGGCAAAGTTGAGGGTTTTGCCCTTTACCCCAAACACCTTCCAGAGACAGCCGCTTAAGCAGCCATTGGCCTAAGACAAGACTCTTTCACCTTACATGGGTCACAGGGAAAGGGTAAAAGCACAAGGTAGACCACAACCCAGAGCTCAAGGTCAGACCCTGGTCTCGGATCTAACTCCCAGGTTGTTCTGAGGGTGCCAGTGCCCCGGCCCCAGCTGAGGGCCTTAAAGTGCGGGCACCTGGCGAGTAGTGAGACCACTAACCTCGCGCAGCCTGAGTAGGCTGGGCCGAGGCACTGCCTACACGGGGCCGGCCCCTGCGCACTCAGCTCTTTTCCTGACTCGGGAGGTGGCTCTTAAAAGAGCCGTTGGGTTACTGGAGAAACTTCCAACCAGACGTCTACTTCTTCCTGGGCGCCGCCTTCTTGGGCTTGGCCGCAGCCTTGGGCTTGGTGGCTTTCGCCTTGGCCTTGGGCTTCACAGCCTTCGCCTTGGCGGGGCTCTTGGCCACCTTCTTGGGCTTCACAACCTTGGGCTTCTTGGGGCTCTTGGAGGGCTTCCTCGCCACCGCCGGCTTCTTGGCCTTCTTCGGGGTCTTGACACTCTTCCTCGCAGCAGGCGCCGACGCCTTCTTGGGCTTCCTGGGGGTGCCCGCTGTCTTGGCTCTGGCAACCACCTTCGCGGCACTAGGCTTGGCCTCCCCGGAGGCCGCCTTCTTGTTGAGCTTGAAGGAGCCCGAGGCGCCGGTGCCCTTGGTCTGCACCAGGGTGCCCTTGCTCACCAGGCTCTTGAGGCCCAGCTTGATGCGGCTGTTATTCTTCTCCACGTCGTACCCCGCGGCCGCCAGCGCCTTCTTGAGCGCGGCCAGCGACACCCCGCTGCGCTCCTTGGAGGCGGACACCGACTGCAGGATCAGCTCCGACACGGACGGCCCCGCGGGCTTCTTCTTGGCCGCCACGGCCTTGGCGGGCTTTTTCACCTTCTTGGCAGCGGCGGGCTTCTCCGGGGGAGCGGAGGCGGCGGGGGCGGGCGGCGCCGTCTCGGACATGGCTGCGGCTGGGAGAAACCAGCTACGCTGGCAGGACCCGACAAAGCAGGAACGCCGGCCTGGCGCTGGCGCGGCTTATTTATAGGGCGGGGATGAGCCGTGATTGGTGCGCGCTAGAGCCCGCCCCTCGCCCCGGGCGCCCCCTGTGCGGCGGCGACCCTAGCCGGACTGGGAAGGCGGCTGCCGGCACTGGCCTCCGCGCCGCGCAGGCGCACCCTGGGTGACAGTGTGGGCCGGCGGGCCGTGCTCTGCCGCCCGGTGACATCGGTGGGCGCTGGTGCCCTCAGAAAGCTCGTCTCGGGGCGTGGGGGCAGTTCCTACACCAGGCAGTCCCAGGGAACCCCAGGCGCGTCGCCCGGAACGCCCAGAGGACGCGTTGCCATGGGAGACCCTAACTTGCCGGCAGGACGCGGCCCTATTCCGGATGCTGGGAGAGGCGAGAGCCAGTGTGGGCCGAGCTCCCCTCGCCATCGCGTTTCCAGGCAACCTGGAAGGGAGAAGCTCGAGCCCTAGCACACAGGACTCGTCCACACCGCAGCTCACGCTGACTGCACGCGTGGGAAACGGCGACGTCCGTGTTCGCAGCCCCCCAGTCGTCGGGGGCTTACACTCGCGCCCACCGGAGGGGTTAAATACACCTGCGGTCTAAGCGGCCCCCTGACAGCCCTTGTTCCAAGGTCCCCTCCGTGTGACAAGAGGACACCCACCCGTGGGAGGCCATGGGGCCATTTCCCTTTAGCTCGTTTGTGGTCATAAAGGGTATTTAAAGCCATGAGCACGCGAAAGCTACTTCAGCGCGACCGCGGACAGAGAACCAAGGCGAGGACAGCGCCTCTGAGCCGACCTCCCTTCAGCCCGCTCCGCCCCCCCCCCCCCCCCCCCGCACGGCGCTCCGGGGGGCGGGACTCGCATTCCCGCGCGCCCCGCTGCGGTCCTCAAACAAGTCCGCACTGGCCTGGGACGCGGAGAGGTGCTCTGCAGGGAAGAACGCGGGCACTAAAGACCATTACTGCGCCAGACCCGCAATCCTTCCGTCATCACATTTCACCGAACCCCCGTTTTACTGAGATGTTTTCAAATGTATCACGTAATTTCTGACAGAACTTGGAAGAGATCACTTGGAAGCAAGTTATAAATTGTAGGTAGAAAGATAATGACAAAGCTGAAGTATACAAGACCGGATTTTGTAGTGAACACTTTTTGACAAACATAAACCTTTCTTAGTGCAATAAATAGGCGTCTAGTTAAATGTAGCTTTACAAAGCAGAAATACTCCGAACATCGGATTCAACTGTGGTTTCTACAACACTTTCCCATTCCAATAATGGTTTGTGCCTTGGCTGGGCTAAACTGACTTCAAACAAAATGTTAAAAAGGGCTATGGAAATAAAGGATGCTAGATCTGCTTTCTTATTGGCTAATTTGGAAAATGTCTAAGCCAATCAAAACATTGAACCTGGCCTACCTCAGGCTACTATAAAAAGGTCGCACTGCCTGCGCGCCGGTATTTGAGTTTTAGAAAAGGTAGGGAGGATTTTTTGCTGTCAACGCAGAGTTTTTATCTCTGGCTGTTCCCTTCGTAATTTCGGGCTACATCCAACGGTCGCTTGGCAAGGGCAGCAACGCCTAGGCAGTCTGCCTAGCGCTCCCACGTCCCTATTCCGGTTCTGGAACGAGCCGGCGCCATTTTGCATCCGGCAGTGTACCTTACCTTATAAAACCACACAGGCTGTCAGGCTCTACATGGAGGAGTCAGAAACGGAAATGTCAGAGGTTTCTCTTTGCATGGAATGTGGGCGATACTGTCAGTGCAGGCTTGAGCCTATCCTTTGCAGTTTTCAATAAAGGTCCCGAGTCAAGGATCCTTAGCAAAATCTCTTAAGTGAAGCCTTAAGAAATTTAACGTGAGAGGGCGTGAGGGAGAGCCTGCAAGCGGGAAGACCTGGAGTACGTTCTGGAGGCGGGGCTCGGCAGGCTTCCCTCATTCTTCAAAAAACTCAGGTTATAGCCTTAGGGGGCAACACTGCTGGAAGAAAAGTTTTCTTTCATAAAACGATATGCCCAACCAAATAATAGTTTTCGTATTATGACAATCACATCTAGGAAGGGACAAAGGTTTCAAAACCGCAGAATATAGTAGCCAATGAGACCGCATGTTGGTTTGACACTTTTAAAATAAGCCAATGGTAGCCAGTAACGTCAGTTTATTCGTATCCAATCGCTACACTGTGTATTCTATAAATGCTAGCAAAAAAATGCTCGGCGTCACAGTTGCCCAGGCGCTTTGGTTGTGCTCTTGAGACCTTGTTATGGCTCGTACAAAGCAGACGGCGCGCAAGTCCACCGGCGGCAAGGCCCCGCGCAAGCAGCTGGCCACCAAGGCGGCCCGCAAGAGCGCGCCGGCCACGGGCGGCGTGAAGAAGCCGCACCGCTACCGGCCCGGCACCGTGGCGCTGCGCGAGATCCGCCGCTACCAGAAGTCCACCGAGCTGCTGATCCGCAAGCTGCCGTTCCAGCGCCTGGTGCGCGAGATCGCGCAGGACTTCAAGACCGACCTGCGCTTCCAGAGCTCGGCCGTCATGGCGCTGCAGGAGGCGTGCGAGGCCTACCTGGTGGGGCTGTTCGAGGACACCAACCTGTGCGCCATCCACGCCAAGCGCGTCACCATCATGCCCAAGGACATCCAGCTGGCGCGCCGCATCCGCGGGGAGAGGGCGTAAGCCTTCCTGAGACCTGACGCGCACCCCACCCCAAAGGCTCTTTTCAGAGCCACACACATTTTCAAGTAAAGTGGCTGTAAGAACCCCCTGTCCCCAAACCTTGTGCACCTTAATGACTCCACGTAAAATCGACCAGGGTTGTTTCCTGTTGACCAATATGCTTCCAGTGGAGGAGAGAAGTCTAAGGGACTAGAGCAGACTTAACAGGTTCAAGAGCATTAAGCCAGTTTCAGAACAATTCTGAGAAAACGCGAATACTATCAAGCCTTTAAGAGTTAAGTCGGTAAATGAAGCAGTGTATTTTTCCATTCGACTTCCAAGTCACATGAGCTATGTTGAGTTTGTGAGATATTTTTAAAGTCTCGAAAGCAGGGTGTCCGTTTACACTGAAGTCCAATCCCAGCTCTTTCAAGAACAATGGTGCAGCTCAGCTACGCTAGCAAACTGCAATGGTAACGCCGCGGGGGTGCCTCCGCCCCTCCAGTTCCCCGGCTCAGAGGAGAGCCAGAGGGCGGGGACTGTGACGTCAGAGTTCCCGCCTGCGCGCTTCCTGTTCCCTAGCCGGTGGGGGAGGGGCGAGCTGCAGATATATAAGGACCGGCGCTCCCGGCTTTTTCTAGTTGTTGTTGGGTTTCTTCGAGGAGACATGTCTGGTCGCGGCAAAGGCGGGAAGGGCCTGGGCAAAGGCGGCGCCAAGCGCCACCGCAAGGTGCTGCGCGACAACATCCAGGGCATCACCAAGCCCGCCATCCGCCGCCTGGCCCGGCGCGGCGGCGTCAAGCGCATCTCCGGCCTCATCTACGAGGAGACCCGCGGGGTGCTCAAGGTGTTCCTGGAGAACGTGATCCGGGACGCCGTCACCTACACCGAGCACGCTAAGCGCAAGACGGTCACGGCCATGGACGTGGTGTACGCGCTCAAGCGCCAGGGCCGCACCCTCTACGGCTTCGGCGGCTGAGCTGCTGCCTCCTACAGTGTTTCTCGATTCCAAACCAAAGGCCCTTTTCAGGGCCGCCCACCTGATTAAGAAGGACTGTGACATTAGTTCTGCCGGCTCCTGTGTATTCGGAGGGTTGTTCTTGGGTAATAAGGGCGTGCGGGACGGGGCCACGGTCGTGATGGGGAAAGTGATGGGCCCGAGCCCGGGTGGCCCTAAGTCCATGCGGGAGACAGCCTGGCTTCTCGTCCTCGGCGCGGGCAGGGAGCCCGCCTTTCCCAACTGTGGAGTGCCCGTTGGGACCGGGGCCGCGCTGGCTCCGGGAACAAAGGGAAAGCCCGACCAATCCGGGCGCGCGGCCCCAGCCAGCAGCCTATCGCAGCCGATGCGCTAATCGTCCCTGAGGCCCTTGGGGAGGGGGTTGGGAGGCCGCAAGGCGCTTAGGCTTTTCGAGGTTTTGCAGATCGTGAAATGGAAGGGGCTAACTGCCCCTCCATTGCGTACCGAGAGCACTGCCGGGATTGTCGCCGTTACCGTACTGAAATGATAGTGTACATAAAAGTATTAACTGGACACTGGGTTCAGCCTCAGGAGATGCAGGACACTGGTTTGGTACAAAAGGCCCTTTATGTTGACAGCCCAAAGCAGTTCTGCGTGCTTTTTCCCCACTTTGCGGATGGGAGTTAGGGTGACGACATGCTCTCGGTCCTGAGTTGTACAGTTAGTTGGGTGGACGTTGGGAAGGGCCTCCGTGGGCATGTGGAAATGCGGCTGTCCTGGTCAGTCCTAGGCTGAGTTTTAAAGGACATCCCTGATCCAGCGAAGTGCTCTGTAGTATGTCAGGCTGCACAGCTCGAAGAGACGTGAGCTCATTCCAGGGTGGCTAATACAAAACACCTTGTCTGAAGGGGCAATGGTAAACGTCTCCATCGCCCTTTCCCAGAGGGCTGAGTTCAACCCTAGCACGGTAGCTTCAGCCAAGACCGTCTCCCCTGCACTTTGGGGCCCTACATAGCACCCGACGATGGTGCTTCAAGGTTTCTTGGAGGATGACAAGCATGCCCTGCTTGGCTTAATTTAAAACCAGCAATGGAGAAAAAGTCATGCTTACGGAATGGAGAATTCAGAGGAGCAAAGTGGGCCAAGCAGCGAGGGTGGTCATCTTGTGTCCTTAGCTGGTATTCCTCCAAGAGATAAGGAGCGAATAGAATGTACCAGAAACTTGTCGATTCCAGAGCACATGAGTGAGCAAATGAGAATCCCCTCCTGTCCAGACCAGTCAGTGTGGGTGCAGATTTCCTATATATACTTGAGGGGAGCGGGTGCCAGGGATGTTACCACCTGCCTGGTCCTTTTAGCCATTGGCGTTGCCGACAGCATCGCACTGTGTTTTCATCCCCATGGTCCCGGGGGGCACCTCTGAGCCTCCCCCATCCCAATGCTCATACAGAGCTTGCTTGAAGTAAACAACGCTGCCTGACATGCACCCTTTCATCCTCCCGCAGACCTCCCAGAGCACACTTGCGTGGTGACAGCTTATGGTCAGTTCCAGGACCGGAAAGGGAGATCAGCTGAGGCCAATACTCCAAGGACCTGGTGTGGTCTGAGTACTTGGATTTCTGCATGCATTCACTCGACAGGCCAACCTAGACTGCCTGTCAGACACCAACCCTGTTTTAGGTGAACCAGATGCTTCAAGCACAAAACAAAGCCCCCACTATCAAGAAATTGCTGTCCATGAGAGGCAGAAAATTTCAAATATATTATTTCCCAGTAGGAGATTTATAGATATAGACGTGATGGTAGGAGATTTATTGATATAATTGTATGCTCTTTTCTTTAAACGGGCGGAAGAGTGTTACTGTTTACAAAGGGTGGTTAGGGAAGCTCTTGTACCATGGGTATTTGAGCAGAGGCCTGAATGAAATGAGGTTCTCATTCAAGCAGATATCTGGAATCAGACTTCTGGGAAGCGAGTGAGTGCACAGGCTCTGATGGTGGAAATGCTTGGTTCGTTCCAGAAACAGTAAGATCAGCAAAGAGAAACACAGGGGAGAAGGAGGCCAGAGGCTAGCAGAGGACCACATCTGGTGGAGCCTCCCCAGAGGTTGGCCAATGTGTCCTGGTTTGCCGGGACTCTCAGGTGTCAGCACAGCAAGGCCTCCCTGTGGAGGAACCCCTGGCTTGCAGCCCAAAATGGCTGCTGGCCCTCTGGGCTGTGGTAAGAGGCTGGTCCTGCGTCTGGAGACCATGGATGGGCACTGCATCATCGGAACACAGGGCAGACCTGAGACCACTCTTGCTACTGGATAGGGGAAAAACTATGGGGGTGTTTGTCCAGAGGAAAGCAAAAGGCTAGCTAGGGGTGACGGGTCATCCATACAAAAGGTGACTGATGGTGGCCTGCCCTGGAGAATGGCAGAGGAAGCAGTGAACAGCCATCTGCTTTAGAGCACGAAACTGATTGGCTATAGGTTGTGAAAAAGCCAGGTGGGACAGGACTGCAAGGTTCTGGCCCAAGCCCCTGGAAAAACTGTCGTGTTGATTAAGGTGGAAAAGAATGGAAGAACAGATCTGGTGTTTATGAGTCAAGATATCTATTTAGGAGCTGCTGAAATGCCCATTACATACTGAAGTAGGTATGTCGAGTACAAGCTTGGATAGGAGGGTCCGCAGATCAGGGGAAGGTTACGGAGATGACCTGTATTGGAAACTCTTCTAAATTATGCTTTTTTAGGGAAGCTCAAAGTGGGTGGAACAAAAAAGACAGACTATGGAGAGGTGGTGAGGACCATCACCCAAACACTGAGATGAGGAACAGATGGAGCCGGCCACACTGGAAGGCTCTGGCAATTCTGCAGGTGGACTTCACTCACAGCTCCGCCGCAGTACTCCTGAGCATGGGCTGTACGTACCAAAGAACCCAGGAAATGGACACAGAAGAGATTCGGTGAGCAGAAAAGGCCCACAGTGAGCATCCAGCCACATCCACAGAGTAAATCCTGGAGCACAGTTTCTGTGGCCTTCAGCAGGGCTGCGCGTTACCTTCCACAGTTCATCCCTTCCCCAGTGCCCGCCCCACTGACTCACGATTCCAAATAACGTTGCACAAATTGCGTTTATTAAGGTCTCATCCAGTCTCACCACTCACGCGCTGACTACATTCTTGTCTCTAGTCCAAACCTCACCCCTGCACTTAGTTTCATCTTGCTTATTCAACTGCCTATTATGTCCCCCAGCATCAGCAAGGAAACCTATTAGCAAATAAGGCAAAAGCGGTTTTACAACGAAGCAGTCATTTCTCAATATATTAAAGATGGTGAGTGGGACCAGCAGTTAGCGTAATGGCTATGTCACTGGCCTTCCACGTAGTCGACACGGTTCAAGTCCTGGATCCCGCAGCTTAAACTCACACCGGGCGCGTGTGCATGTGTGCCCAAGATCCCAAGAGGAGAATGGAGGAGAAGGGATTGCGGCGTGACCATCCCCCCTGGGGGGTGATTTCTCGCTTTCTGTCTCTCTGTCTCTCTCTGGCGAGCGCACGCACCCTCTAGCGAAAACCTCTCAAAAAAAAAAAAAAAAAAAAAAAAAAAGATGGTGAGTATTCAGGTAGCTGACTTCTCAGTGTGGGCAACGTTTAAAAATAAACGATTCCAGGTTTGGGCCAGAAGGGGGGAAGAGGGGGTGCACAGGATCACGGTTCAGGTTCCCAGTGTGAGGTCACCGCCAGCTTAGACTCCTGCCACCTCGCTTCAAGGACACGCCCATGTGAGTAGATGAAAAGCAGGATTTTTAAGTCCCTTAATTGTACTGAAGGGGCATCACTAAATCCACTTTTATGTACCCAGAGTCCAACCGATTAGCACTTAATACAACACGGTTTTCAAAAAGGTTTCGAGAAATTGACAGAATGAAAGTAAGCACAGATGTAAAACCTAGACCTAGCCACGCGGCACAAGAGCGCGGACCACCGGGCGAGACCGGCGTAACGGGGTAGGACCAAGGGTCCAGCGGCGGCCTGCGAAGTTTAGGCTTCAGGCAGGGCCGGAGGTGGGGGCAGAAACCCGGGAGGGCGAGAGCAGTCCCTGGGACAGCAGCCACCACAGGTGTCCTAACCCACGCAGACGTGCATGCACTTCGACCTCACTAAAAGGCGAACCCAGTTTCTACCCCTGACTCAATGATGTGGCTGCCCGGCTCAAACCCTACCGAACGCCACCTGCAAAGTAAGATCACAAAGCAAGCTCCGAGGAATGAGGCGCAGGGAGATGGGGCGCGAACCTGCAGACCCGCTCCCGCTCCCTCCCTATTGGCCACAGACAGGAGCTGCGTAGGCAGCGTCAGCGGCCCGCCTAAGTAGGCTCCCACAGGAGTCGGCCGACACGCAGGTAGAGCAGAAACCGGGTCCCCGCGAACAATGAACACAGCCCTTCCTGGGAGGCAGTGGGGGCCCTGAAAAGGGCCATTAGTTTGATGCCGGAGAGCGCTCAGCCGCTGTAGGAAGCAGCAGCTCAGCCGCCGAAGCCGTAGAGGGTGCGGCCCTGGCGCTTGAGCGCGTACACCACGTCCATGGCCGTGACCGTCTTGCGCTTGGCGTGCTCGGTGTAGGTGACGGCGTCCCGGATCACGTTCTCCAGGAACACCTTGAGCACCCCGCGGGTCTCCTCGTAGATGAGGCCGGAGATGCGCTTGACGCCGCCGCGCCGGGCCAGGCGGCGGATGGCGGGCTTGGTGATGCCCTGGATGTTGTCGCGCAGCACCTTGCGGTGGCGCTTGGCGCCGCCCTTGCCCAGGCCCTTCCCGCCCTTGCCGCGACCAGACATGGTAACAACACGATAGCACTGAAATGCAGCAGATGGATCCTCGGCCTTCACGTGGAGTACTTATAGGCTGCCATCGGACCTGTTTGAGAACTGAAAGCGGGAATAGGGACTGGGCGGCCGCTGCTTGACGCTCTGCCCCGCCCCCTCGGGGCCGTGACCCAAGACTGCGCCTGAGAAGAGGAAGTGAGTTTCACTTTTCCTTCCCTTCAGTTGTTTCTGCGCTTGACCTACATTGCTATTTGAATTAGAAGCTGTATTTCCATTTAACCATTTTACTAAGGGCTTATATTTCTAATGACCAAGCACTTGAAGGAGATAATATATTATTCCAGCCTAGCATTACTTAAGTTAAAAACAAAGGCTCAGAAAGATCACCCTGACCACTATATTACAAGCAGTAAATGAAACTCCCATGGATAAAGATGTCCTGTCTTTGCTAAAAATATACAACATTTTTAAAAGGGGAGACCAGCAGTTGGCATAATGGCTATGTCGCTGAACTCCCATGTGTTGGACCACGGTTCAAGTCCTGGACCCTGTAGCTTAAACTCACTCCAGGTACCTGTGTGTGCCCAGGATCCCTACAGGAGAGTGGAGGAGAGGGAATTGCAGCATGGCCATCCCCACTTGGGGTGATTTCTCACTTTTTTTCTGTCTCTCTGTTTCTCTCTGTCTTTCAGGGTGAGCGCACGGGCCCTATAGAAAAACCACTCCAAAAAATTTTTTTAAAAAAAGCAACGTTCTTATCAAGAATTGGGAGTTGAGGCTGAGAATTTACAAACAAATCTTGTGAACCTAACACTTTCAGTGACTTTTCTATAGTGTTAAATCCGTAGCCCAAGCCCCTTTGTCTTATGGCAAAATTAGTGTTTATCGCAAACTTCCTGTTTGTTCAAGTCATATGAGTTTGTTTTGGTATTCCCTATGTGGGTCCCATCCCAGATAAAACATGTAGTAAATAAATGTGTAAGTCTTTGTCCTGCTCATCAATTTGGTATCGATTTATTCTGCGGTCCTTACAGGGACTCCGAAAGGTTGAAGGGTGAATGTGGGCACCCCTAATGAATACTGTACTTTCTCCATCAGATGAATATCTGTATGGCCTACAACCTTGCATGTGTTTCCTCATTTGTTGGTCAGAAGTGGGGGAGGATAATATTCCAGCTTTTGTGAAAACGTAAATAAGCTCATGTAGGCAAGGCTTTAGAGCAGACTGTTGCCAAGCGGCCCTTACGTAAATAAGGCTTATCATTAGCTGACAGAAATAAGGTTTATCATTAGCTGATGTTACTGTAAACATCAGGCTGGAACGGGCACATGACACCGAGCTATCGTTTTTTTAGCTCAGCACAGTAATCCCAGCACCAAATATTGATGTGCATGTATTAGACTTTAGTTTTTCTTTAATTATAGTATTTGATTAACACAAGGGGGAATTTCAAAAAGGTCATGGAAAATGCACAGGATGAAGCAAATTATGCTTGCATTTCAAAATTTGTTGCATCAAAATAAATGTTAATTCCACTTCTCTATGAACTTTTTGAACCCGTCCCCAAGTACAAAAGGAGACTCTGTTTTGTTTTTGAAATCCACCATGTGTAAAGATGACTGTCCAGAATATTCCTTGGAAAAAAGGTGCCTGGCAGTCGCAGCCTCCAGCAGCCGGGCCTAGGGGGCAGTTCCAGGCACTGTGTAGACTCCTCTTTTAGGCTACTTCTCCCCAAAGCACTCAAGTCCCTAAGGCACTTCTGGAAGTCGGAAGGTTCAACTTTTAAGTCTCAGAAATAGACCTCCCTCAAACTTGACTTTTTTCTCATCTTCTGAATATTGTGATCTTCTCACCAAAGTCTAACAAAGAAAACCTGGACAGCATCTGCTGGGAACTTCAGCTGTGTGTCCAGTCACTCTCATCGCTTGGAGAACGAAACCTCGGTTTTCGCGGACATCGGAAGAGCACACGTTTATTGCACGAGGCATGCATGGGCTAGGAGGCAAACCTCACCTTCTCATTCTTAGGGTCTCCAGCTAGGCCTAAAAAGCAACCAGGTATACATTAACAGGACTTAAGCATACAAACATATTTAACTTACTTTTTAGGTGACAGGGAGCCCCAGAAAGAAACAAAGGACCAATGAAATGGCAAAACCTAACTGCTTTTTCGCTATGAACAGAAAGAAGCAAAGGGAGGGGGAAGGAAGATAATTATTGGAATGAGGTTTGTCTGCAGGGACCTCTCAGCCATGACTCCCTGCCTTGTTCACCTGCAGTTCCCGGGACTCCCCTGGGGCTCCCTGGGGGTTTTTACTAGACAGGCCAGGATTGATACCAAGAACTTTCATAATTGTTGCCTCCTGTCCTCATTAAGGACACCCTTCCTGCATTCACTGCTTTGAGCAACTACTCACAAAGAAACTGCCATGAACTTCACATTTTTGTACCAGCATAAGCTTCTGGCTAGTGAGAAGGTAAAAGGAATTGTGAAACAAATGAGTGGGTGAAGCTTTTCCCTGAATGCAGTAACGAAGGCCAAAATGCTATGTGCTGAATGCCCATTCAAAATAAAAACTTGGGCCACAATGAAAATAAGCAGTTATTACATTTGCAATAGTGACTTTGACCCTAAGATTGCATTAAGTTAGTAATTGTAGTAAATTCCATAGCTGGGGACTGTAAACCATCAAAATCACCCTGCAGATTCCTGGCGTCAGAAGTGGAGTACCCAGACACCTTGGGTACAAACCACTGTTTCCCAAGTGAGTCCACAAAAGCAGGCAGAAATTCGCTTTGTCACAACTACTTTTGACGGACTAAGTGTTTGGCTCTGAAAAGAGCCTTTGGGGTGGGGTACGCGTCAGGTGTCAGGAAAGTTTACGCCCTCTCCCCGCGGATGCGGCGCGCCAGCTGGATGTCCTTGGGCATGATGGTGACGCGCTTGGCGTGGATGGCGCACAGGTTGGTGTCCTCGAACAGCCCCACCAGGTAGGCCTCGCACGCCTCCTGCAGCGCCATGACGGCCGAGCTCTGGAAGCGCAGGTCGGTCTTGAAGTCCTGCGCGATCTCGCGCACCAGGCGCTGGAACGGCAGCTTGCGGATCAGCAGCTCGGTGGACTTCTGGTAGCGGCGGATCTCGCGCAGCGCCACGGTGCCGGGCCGGTAGCGGTGCGGCTTCTTCACGCCGCCCGTGGCCGGCGCGCTCTTGCGGGCCGCCTTGGTGGCCAGCTGCTTGCGCGGGGCCTTGCCGCCGGTGGACTTGCGCGCCGTCTGCTTTGTGCGGGCCATGATAGGAACGTGAAGAGACTGCCTTGCAAAGGACGTCTGGAAAGAAAGGAAAGGCCACCCTTCTTTTATACCGTCAGACAACCACCTATTGGGCCCAGGAACATTCAAAATTTCCCGCGCCCTGCCCGGATTGGCTCGGCTCGATGCTGAATGCCCGGATTAAGAACTGCACTCAGGCTGGTGGACGAATCCAGCGCCCTGCCCTTCGCCGCATCTGCTCTGACGTAATTACTTTACCCTTTGCACCGCCATCGACTGTGGGGAAAATTCTGCACTGACAGTTTATGAAATAATGTCAAACAATGCAACCTCCGCACAAACCAACGCAGAATTCTCCAGCAAACTGGCTCACAAAGCACCTATCGAAAATACTTGCGAGACACCTAGAGGGGTGTGGAAATGTACTACATTGAACACAGCATTTCCTTGGGTGTGGCACTATTGTGAGTCCAGGAAAATGCTTTCTGCAAAATGCATGCTCTTTAGCTGCGCTGTCAGTGTATCGCTAATTGGCTTAGCGGGTGTGTAATCTCCGTACTAAGTATTGAACCGAAGTGGAGAATGTAGGTGCCCCTGGATATTTTCAAATATCTATTTTCTAATATCCGCTATAGGGAGTTATGTCACCAAGTTAGCCTTTTTTACTTACAAGCATGTTTTGTTGCCTCTAGGACATACATTGTCCCAGTTAGTCCTGGCTTTGAGGTTCCCACTTACAAAACCCTTTTAAAGGGACTTTACTTCAAAACCTTTGAGATGGCATTTTATATCAAGCACGGCAGCTCGTTTCATTGAAACAGTGGGTGGCTCTGAAAAGAGCCTTTGATGTCATACTGTTGCTTTATGGATAAGGAAAAGGGCCATCCAAGCACCTCACTTCCCCTTGGCCTTGTGGTGGCTCTCGGTCTTCTTGGGCAGCAGCACGGCCTGGATGTTGGGCAGGACGCCGCCCTGCGCGATGGTGACACGACCCAACAGCTTGTTGAGCTCCTCGTCGTTGCGGATGGCCAGCTGCAGGTGGCGCGGGATGATGCGCGTCTTTTTGTTGTCGCGCGCCGCGTTGCCCGCCAGCTCCAGGATCTCAGCCGTCAGGTACTCCAGCACGGCCGCCAGGTAGACCGGCGCGCCGGCCCCGACCCGCTCGGAATAGTTTCCTTTGCGCAGCAGGCGGTGCACACGGCCCACCGGGAACTGCAAGCCGGCTCTGGATGACCGAGTCTTGGCCTTTGCGCGAGTTTTTCCACCTTGTTTCCCTCTTCCCGACATAGTGAGCTCTCGTGGAGGAGAATATTCCACCGAAAAAAAGGTGATAAAGTAATGCACGAGAAAGAGTAACAGAAGTATTTATACTGGTTGGAAGTAGGCTGTATGGCTTCCTCCCATTGGCTGATTTTAAGTAACCAATGGGAAACGAAAATCTGCATCCTTTATTTGCATACAGCTCCTCTCTTGTGTGTGGCTCATGTTTAATCCAATGTCTTGTCCGGAATGCTGAGCCTTAGTTGAATACTAATAATTTAATCAGCTGGGTTTTCTCCAAATGCCTTTCTTAACCAGGAAAGGGCCTTGCCATTTATTCTATTTGTGTGCTTCTGTTTTCTTCGTTCCTTTCCTGGAATGATAACTTGTTTTTGTAAAAGACTGGGCCCTGAATTATTTCAAGCCATAACATTTGGGAGTACTTCTGTGCTACACAGTCTTACTTCTTTAATCCTTGTAATGGGAAAGAGTGGAAAAGAAAAGAAATGATTAAATTTGGTTGCCCACCTGTTAAAGTGCCTGAACAATGAAAGCCAAGGCTGAGCACTGGGCAAGCTTCTGACCTGTGGGATCTATGATCGCTTCCCATTTCACGGCCTCTTACTACAAGTCTGGCAGTCGCTGAAGGTGTGGCCTGAATGCTGTCCTCAGTTTACAGATCGGAAAGCAGACGGCCCCGGCACATTTATGTTGCTGTCGGAAACACTGAAGTGAGACTCTCCTAACTTCCTAACTCCTGCACAAGTCTGTCTTCTTTCCGCAATGCCATTTGCATCACTACCACTTGCTCTTCTAACTCAGGCTTCCACACACTGGATTCTAGCCATTTCCAACTCTCACCCACCCTGTAATCATTCTGCTTCTGTGACAGAGCTGGTCATTGTGGGGGGGAAGTGCCCTGTACCCTGTAAGGCTCAGTCACCGTGTATGAAATAAGGAGATGCCAGGCAGATTAACAGGAGAAACGGTGTACAAATTTCGAGCAGAGAGAAAAGTGAGTATTCCCCAAACTCCAACAGGCCTCAAAGCTGTCATGGCATCTTCCGAGGGCAGAGGAGGAGGGACTGATGCATTTTAGAGAAGAGTAAATGACTAGGGCAAAATGGACGGGCCCTCAGAACAGCTCATGACGGTGCCTGAGACTATTTAGACATGGTATCAGCCTCCGGTCTCACTGTGATACAGTCTTTCCTGGACGAGCCCTAAGCCGGGCCTGGCAGAGAACTGCGGTTGGGGCCTTGGAAGCTAGCAGCAGAGTAAGGGCTCGTTTTCTGATTTTCTGTTGCATCTGTCACGTCTTCCAAGTCCTACGACATTTTCTCTTCATAATAATCAATCTTTTGGCATTTCTTAATTATTACAGCCTCATCATCATTACCGTGAACACAAGGATTGACGTTTTGTCCGAAAAGTTGCAAGACCTGTAGTGTAGATTAGGATGTCTGACGCTGCTGTCAATGATTTGTACTCTCGTAGAGACGGGTTTCTTCTATCTCTGAAGATTAAAGAGCAGTGCATACTTTGTATCAAAAATGAAATTTTGAGCAATAAAAGATATAGTAGTACATGGAAGAGAAGATTGAATTTTCAGCTAAGGCCCTTGTTACCAAAGACAGATTAACAAGAGAATAATATTCAACCTGAACCTGCTGTGGGCCTTCCAACACTACAGATCAGCACCCTGGTTGGGCCTGAAACGTTCCTAAATTTGACAACATACATAAACTTATGGATTCAAGAAATTAAAGGAATCATAAGTACAAAACTCATACCAATAGCAGAAAAACAACTGGTATCAATGTTATCAGTTCCTGTAAACAGAACTTAGCTCCTCTAAAATATATTCGCCATTCCTATTTATAACATTGTCATCTAGAATACTTCCTCTACGTGCATGAGATAATGTTATATATTTTACTTCGAAACATCGTCATGTGACACAGGAGCCTTCAGAAATGAACACACAAAGATGGATGAAAACTGTGTATTTTAATGGTACATTTGGCAAAGAAGTGGATAGTTGTAGAGCCCTACGATTGGCAAAAGGAGTGTGATCTAACGAGAATGACGGAGGGAGGGGAATTTTAGCAAGACCTGTTTGCTCAGGTTCCTCTCTGTGTCCCTCAATTTCAGAGAGAAGAGCATTCTTTCCTTCTGGTAGAAGGAGGGCATCTCTCACACGACGGTCTTACGACCTGCTTCAAAAGGTCATCAACTTGTCTAGTTTTTGTGGCCTGCTTAAGGAGGAGAGGAAGATGGGAATAACCTCCCTGCTTTGGCTGTTTCCTCAAATGACAAGGTTCCATGTTTTGGGGCAGCACATCCTAAATCTCAACATAATTGTGCGAATATTTGTAGTGGTTATTGTGTATAAATAATGGGTAGAAGAAAAAATGTCATTTAGTCATACCTATTCTTTAATGAGAATGGAAAACTATGGAAAACTAAGAAAGCGCAACAAATGTGGCTGAGAGGCTTCGAAGCCAGAACTGGGTCCGTCCTCCCACCTGCTGGAAGTGAGGCCAGGGCATTCCTGGCCTGCCTATGCCTTGGCTTTCCAAAGCAGGACTAGTCTCTGGACCTTGTCATCTTTTGGTGTGCCTTTCTTCTCTTAATTCTCAGTCAACCTCCCTTTAAGTTAAAAACCTCCAAGACCAGTCCATTTGGTTGTAGTCGCCCAGACATCAGCCAGGACAGCGCCTCGCCTCCCTCCCTCTGCACATTCATCTTTCCCTGTCTTCCAGCCCTCTGCTGGCTAGGGAGGCAGGGAGGGAAGTTAATCTGCCTACGATGGAAAGGAGAACCGGGATGTAACCTAAGTTATTCTTCCTTATTTGTCCTGTGACCAAAACAGATGGTCACAAAATATGGGTGAAGAAAATGTGGGAGTTTATTAGGGGAGGGGATGGAGAAAACGTGGACGTTTATTAGGGAAGGGGTGGAGAAAACGTGGGAGTTTATTTGTTTCACTCCAGTTAAGCTCGAACACTAGCCCTGCTGTGTCCAAAATTAAGAGGACCATCATTTGGGGCTTCCCATGAAGTCCAGGCAACTGAATTTTTTTTTTTTTTTTAACTTTTCCTTTCATCCAGTAAAGATCAGCCAAGTGTCAGTATGGACGGGTAAACGGTCTAGTTTGGAGTGGAGGAGGCCATGGTTTTCAGTCGGTCAATAAACAGTATAGTTTTCAGTAAAACATCAAGTATTCGTGATTTCTTCTTTGAAAGAAAAAAGGAACAAAGGAAAGAAGGTAAAAGAAAGGCCGCAAATAGTCAAAAAAGTTATAAAGAGGACCTGGTTGGAGGGCAATGTGGACCTAGATCTGTATTCAAGATACAATTTTGAATTGCTAAGAAAGAACCTTAGGATCAGGTCTGCCCTCCACCAAGGGACAGGCCTAAAGTTCCTTAAACTGCAACTTGAGCTCACTAGTAATCTTTCTTCGGTGGTAATGACATGTGTGCGGATGGTGGTAGTTGGGGAGTGGTCCTCATTGGAGAATCTAAAATTCAAACCGCTGATGTTTTAACACAAGCATTCTCATTCACAAGGGTCTTTGGCGAATACCCAGACTGGAAGTGCTTCTCATAAGTAGGCCCCGATATCTCATCTGGAATCCACGGAGTTCATTTCATTTTTAATTTTTTAAAACCAAGCCTTGACCTGAGAAATTCTACTTTAACTTGCAATTCTACATGCAGACACACTGACGGACGTCTGCTTAGTGCTCTAGGCCCAGGGAAACAACCCATCTTCTGTGGGCTGGGCAGCTGTCCTCCGGCTTCCTTCCCAACCTGTGCCGGTCACGGACACGTCACTGCGCTGCTTTCTTCCAAAACCAGTGTCTGTTTCCTAGGGAGTCTATCAGCAGCCCGATTCCTCTAAAAAGGCCTGCAGAAGGAAAACCGGTTTGTCTGCCTCTGACCAGGCCTTGCAGGTAGCCGCTTGGTGGCGCCCGACGGAAAAGGCGCGAAATTCAACCCTTTGTCTCTCCCGGCAGAACCACACCCCACCGCAAGGTGAACGTGAACCAGACTGGCCCAGGAAAGAGGAGCCCGTTTTCTCCAGAGAAATATACAAATACCTTGGAACTGGTTGCTGTCGCAGGGAAAACAAGAATTTTGTTTCATCGTGCAGCGCTAAACACGCTACGTACCGTAAAGGCGCCCAGGTACCTGGGTTTTTTTTACCCCGACGCTCGAAACCAGAATGCACACGGGAGGTCAAACTACAGGAGTCAATGTTCCAGAAGCCCTTCAGACACAGCAGCCTACCTTCAGCCACTAGCAGTGGTAGAACACCTTTCCTCAGGGAAGGCCCTGAAGGACCATTAAGGGGGTGCAGGCAAGTCACGTGAAGCCTTACTACCGTGGGGGTGCACTTTTCAGTCTAAATGGACACACAGAGCCCAAACCCAAGGGTAAATGTACATCTACCACCACAGGTTCACTGGAACAAAAATAGTGAGGCTTAAGCTCTTTTAAGACAAAGTGGGTGGCTCTGAAAAGAGCCTTTGGTTGTCGTTAATATCAGGAGCTGTTTACTTGGAGCTGGTGTACTTGGTGACGGCCTTGGTGCCCTCGGACACGGCGTGCTTGGCCAGCTCCCCGGGCAGCAGCAGGCGCACAGCCGTCTGGATCTCCCGCGACGTGATGGTCGAGCGCTTGTTGTAGTGCGCCAGGCGCGACGCCTCGCCCGCGATGCGCTCGAAGATGTCGTTGACGAACGAGTTCATGATGCCCATGGCTTTGGACGAGATGCCCGTGTCGGGGTGCACCTGCTTCAACACCTTGTACACGTAGATGGAATAGCTCTCCTTGCGGCTGCGCTTGCGCTTCTTGCCGTCCTTCTTCTGCGCCTTCGTAATGGCTTTCTTAGAGCCCTTCTTAGGAGCTGGAGCAGACTTGGAGGGTTCAGGCATGGCTGATTCCTAAAGCTTTAACACCTAGCCTTCAACAACTTCCCAACAATGAAGAACAGAGAGGCCACTTAAGAGCCCATCTATTTATAGTCCCGTAATTCAAATGAGGGTTTAAGATATCTCTCTTCTGATTGGATGGTTTTTATGCAAATGAGGAATTCAACGTCTCTTTTCCTATTGGACAATAGCGCAACGATTTTTGACCAATAAGGTAGCTTCCAGTGTCAGCCCTCCACAGTCTATAAGGTAACGCTTGTATCCGTAGGGACACTTACTGTGCAGCATTATCTCTACACATCGCTATGTCTGGTCGCGGCAAGCAGGGCGGTAAAGCGCGCGCCAAGGCCAAGACGCGCTCGTCGCGAGCCGGCCTGCAGTTCCCTGTGGGCCGCGTGCACCGCCTGCTGCGCAAGGGCAACTACGCCGAGCGGGTCGGGGCCGGCGCGCCGGTCTACCTGGCGGCCGTGCTGGAGTACCTGACGGCCGAGATCCTGGAGCTGGCGGGCAACGCGGCGCGCGACAACAAGAAGACGCGCATCATCCCGCGCCACCTGCAGCTGGCCATCCGCAACGACGAGGAGCTCAACAAGCTGCTGGGCAAGGTGACGATCGCGCAGGGCGGCGTCCTGCCCAACATCCAGGCCGTGCTGCTGCCCAAGAAGACCGAGAGCCACCACAAGGCCAAGGGCAAGTGAACTGGCACGAGCAAGAAGATGCAATACACTTGATTTTCACCTATTTCAAGGCTCTTTTCAGAGCCATCCACTTTTTCACAAGAAAAGCTGTTAGCCGTTTGCCAGTTTGCTAAACCCGCTTGGAGGAACTACCAATACGCAACAGTGTCAGTGAACTGCACTAACGCGTGCATGAAACCCTAGGGAACATAGCGCCCCTCCAAGTTCTCCGTTTGGGGCATACCATAAAATATTAACACAGCCTAAAATTGAGGTTTGTGAAAAACTGCGTGGTGATCAAAAATAAGATCTCTGAATCGTGCGTTTGTGGGTGTGAGGGGTTAGGGAGGTACCTTAAACCGCCTCCCAAGATGGCGGGGGCTGCTACTCACCGTCCCAACGTCATTTAACATTGCTATTAGTGCACTAACTTTCTAGCATCGTGAACTGAGAAGTCCATTAAAAATCACGTTTTAACACTACTTGTTAAAAGTTAATTGCTGGCAGGACAAACTATGTTGGAAAATATAGCCCTTTATCTTACACTGACGCAAGGATTGAGTGGTGCAGGAATTCATCCAATCAGATTTCTCTGAATGGTTCAGGAATTCATCCAATCAGATTTCTCAGCATAAGCCAATCAGCGGCTCGCTCTACAGCCAATGAGTTCAACGCGCGGGACTTTTGAAATATCCAGGCCAATCACAGCGGTTCTTACTTTATATAAACACAGCCTCTGGTATGCTTGCTACAAGACTGTCTCTGTGCTTAGTGAGTGTGCTTTGTCAGTACAAATGGCTCGTACAAAGCAGACGGCGCGCAAGTCCACCGGCGGCAAGGCCCCGCGCAAGCAGCTGGCCACCAAGGCGGCCCGCAAGAGCGCGCCGGCCACGGGCGGCGTGAAGAAGCCGCACCGCTACCGGCCCGGCACCGTGGCGCTGCGCGAGATCCGCCGCTACCAGAAGTCCACCGAGCTGCTGATCCGCAAGCTGCCGTTCCAGCGCCTGGTGCGCGAGATCGCGCAGGACTTCAAGACCGACCTGCGCTTCCAGAGCTCGGCCGTCATGGCGCTGCAGGAGGCGTGCGAGGCCTACCTGGTGGGGCTGTTCGAGGACACCAACCTGTGCGCCATCCACGCCAAGCGCGTCACCATCATGCCCAAGGACATCCAGCTGGCGCGCCGCATCCGCGGGGAGAGGGCTTAAACTTTCCTGAGACCTGACGCGCACCCCACCCCAAAGGCTCTTTTCAGAGCCACACACTTAGTCCGTCAAAAGTAGTTGTGACAAAGAGGATTTCTGCCTGCTTTTGTGGGCTCGAGAAGCAATGGTTAAGTTGACCGGGTACTCAGTTCTGATACCAGTACTCAGTTCTGATACCAGGAGTTTGCAGGCTGCTGATTTGATGCTTTACAATCCCCTAGGTAAGAAAGCAATTACAATTACTGAAACCGGGTTTAATGCAATCTTAAGAGCAAAAGTCTATTTACTGCAAGTACATTTGTTTACTAGGTTTTACTGTGGCCCAAGTTTTTATATTTTGAATGTTTGGGCATTTCAAGTGCAGCGTTTTGTCCTTAGCACTGCATTTAGGAAAAAGCCTCATCCACCCTCTTAATTATTTCTTTTAAAATTTCTGTTACCTCCTTAGCCAGAGATTTATGCTGGTGCCAAAATGCGAGGTAGGAAGTTAATGACATTTTCCTCATGAGTACCAATTCGAAATTCTTATGTATTGACCCAGCATAGTTGAACAGGTTCCTCTTTATTCGTGGCCCCATTTTTAAGAATTTTTTGGTTGCACCACTTCCTTCTCAGGGGACTGAGCTGTGTGGCAGGCTTCCTTAAGTCACCCACCGCCTCACATCAGAGAGTCCTAACTCCGCCAGGGCACACAGCTGCGCCCTTCCCTAGCCATGTGGTCACAGTGCAGGTACCAGGTCTGACATAGTTCCTCAAGTGGGCCAAATTCAGCCTTTCCAGTAAAATTCAATGATCACATTGTCTAGTCTTCTGTCTTTCAAAGTTGGGCTGCCTCGGTTTGGGCAATTTTAAGAGCCCCAGGCTCACCTTGTGTGGTGAGGTTGGGCTGAGCCCAAGTGACTTCAGGTCTCGTGGATACTGGGCTTTGGGACCATGTCATGACCCTGCTCTAGATCCGGAATCAGCTGCTCCTTAACCACCAATCTGCTGTGCGAGATAGCAGGCACTAGCTGGTCCAAACGTGCTTTCTCTGGAACATACCCGGTTTCAAAGACCTCGTGATTTTTGTTCATGCATTATCTTTACACTTGGTTACTTTAACTGCGTTATATTGGGTTGAAGATGTTGAAATCTGACTTTTCCTTTTTAAATGTGGTTAGACAACTAGGAATTTTGAGATTATATATATAGCTCCTATTTCTTGTTCTGATATGATTTTTTTTTGAAGAATTATAACTTTACTTATTTACTTACCTATTTTTAATTTGACCAGAAAGTGGGAGAGAGAGTATGAGAAAGCAAGCCACCTGGTTGAACTGTTGGCCATAAGGGAGTCCTGCGCCCTTAACCACCACACCACCTGCCATTCCTGTCATATGATTTTGCCATAGGGCATGTGCACTCGCTGGAGAGAGACAGAGATAGTGAGAGGGAAAAAGAAATCACCCCCTAGGAGGAATGGCCTCTCCACCTGGCGTGATTTTCAGGGCAGCAAGTCCGGGGCTCGAACTGTGTTCAGCCCTGTGAGAGTCCAGCAACTAACAACTACCATCTGCTGGTCCCTGTAGCTCCTATCTCTGAGGAACTGGGTTGGTATGTAGAAGTAGTCATACTGACTAAGCTCGGAAACTTAACCAGCACTGCCCTACATGAAACCTTATCTCCGATCTTCGTCTCTACAACAGGAGCAATGCACTGACTTCAAAGCAGTGACAAGAATTTGAAAATAAATGTAATCGGCACCGACCTTGGCACGTTGCTAGACAGTGCTTAAGAAATGCCGGCTCTCAGGGGTATACCTGACACTACAAGTAACTCCCTGTTCCCTCCCAAAGTCCCCTCACATGGAGTGGCCAGCTGCTGAGGGGAGAGTGCTCCCTTTCCCTTGTGCTGTCTGGCAAACACAGGAGCCCTATGGCAAAAACCTTTAAAGCAAAACAAAATCCCCTAATGTTGTGATCCTGTCATGTACCAGGCCTCATCATCTCTGCCATGAATTTCAGCCACAGTGGCACGCTCTATATTTCGCTGAGGCTCGCACAGCCAAAACAGCCCAGCTTGGCCCCTAATACGATATTTATCAGACGGGAGAGCACTGTGCATGAAAGCTTGTAATAATGGCTCCTGCGCACCCTTCAATTTGTGTAAGTCACATTTCTATCACACATGGACAATTTCATGAATTTCTACAACCGACTTATCAGTCAGTAGCTTTAATACAATGTTGGCAATTTTAGTTAATCCGCAGTGTCGGAATTACTATATTATTGCTGTTTGTCAATATTATTTCACTAAACTAAATAGAAAATTTTAAATAATAATAATGTCAAAAAATATTAGTTTTGAAGGGAATCAGAATAGCACTCAAAAATATGCCATTAAAAAAGAAATTGCTATGGAGAAGCACAGAGAAAGAAGAGAAAAGAGAAAGCACCCCGCCCCCAGGAGGAATGTCCACAGAACAATTCCTTCTCCATTATCCTCTTGGGATTTGAGGCGTGTGTGTGTGTGTGTGTGTGTGTGTGTGTGTGTGTGTGTGGCGCGCACACACACCCACCCACCCAGCCTGTCTCTCATACTGCCAGGTGTGAGACTCAACTACAGTCGGTCACGTGCGATCCAGTCATCTTAACACTGGACTACTGGTGGCTCCAAGATAGGCCACTTTGCCATAAGGATCAGTTTTGAGCTGAAGGCAATTAGGAACCCACAGAAGCAGGAAGGGTTCTTGATCTGCCCTCCCCTTACCTACGTAGAGGTAAGGGCATGAACTTCCATTCCTGAAGGAGACGAATTTTGTCTATGAAGGTGTCATCCCCTCCTAACTAGGGAAAGAAAAGCAACTATTATTACAAGGTGGAAAGTAATCACTGAGATGAGTCTAGGGGGAAAAATTACTAAAATAACCCTATCTTCCATTAGTTTCTTTATTGTAATCCTGTCTTTTGTCAGTTAAATCTGCAGGTCCTTGGGCACTGAAGCACAGTGCAGGGAAAAAGGTTTTCCTCCCTCACGTTTTCATAAACTAAATAAAACTAAAGCAAGGATTTTATTTTCTCTTAGAGAGGAACACTTACATATTCTATAAATATATTATTAGATCCAAGCAAGTCAACAGTGTGAACAATTGGGAGGGAACAGAACAAAAGTTAGAAGATGGGGGGATTCAAATATATTGGTGAACACCAGTTAGAGTTTTATTTTACCTCTCTGCGATTGGGACGAACGTTTCATATTTAAGTAAAGGCTATCCATCTATGCAAATGTATTTGCAGGACAAATTCCATAGTAGGATTAATTGTAAGTGTGTAAACCCAATACACTGAGACCCCAAAAGGCATCAAAGAAAAATCAGAAAATTAACTCTTAAATTGAATCTTCCCCTTAACTCTCAGAATTGATATGAAAATCAGGTAAATGGCTGAGCTTCAAAGAATTTGAAGAAAAAAGGGACATAGAAGAACACAGTGCCTTTACTTTAAACACTGGATTACATTAAGAGTGTCTGGATTATGAGACCAGCAGTTGGCATAATGGCTATATCGCTGGACTCCCACATAGTCGACCACTGTTTGAGTTCCAGACCCGGTGGCTTAAACTCACATCAGGGCTTGTGTGTGCGCGCCCAAGATCCCGAGAGGAGAATGGAGGAGAAATGATTGCAGTGTGGCCATCCCCCCGGGGGGTGATTTCTCGCTTTCTGTCTCTCTGTCTCTGTCTTTCTGGCAAGCGCATGTGACCTATAGCAAAAACCTCTCAAAAAAAAAAAAAAAAAAGTGTCTGGATTAGATCTCCTAGTTTCCCAACTTGACCCAACTTGATCTGAGTAAAGTGGTCCCAGTGGTAGGAATTCCGATGGCTAAAGAACTAGGAGCTCGGGGCGTCAGGGGTAGTGCGATTCTGTATCTCTTACCTGTTTTCCTTTGTACTTTGACCTATTGTTTTTGTCTACCAGATCTCGCTCGGGTTTTCTCTCCAGGTGTCTAAAACGGCAACTTCCAGTCTCTCATACCATTCATGTCACCTCAACTTCCATAACTCAATTTCCATTTTTGAATTTAAAAAATTAAGTGTGTTTCTATCATCACTGAGAAACAGAACAGGGTCTAGACATGGCAGTGCACCCTACCCTACCCAGCCCCTGGTCTGCCCCCTCCTGAACCTGGAGCCTTTCATGGGGCATTTGCTAGGCTCACATTGGCATATTGATCTCTGAGAGCAACCTTCCATTGTTAAAGGTCACCCTCAAAGTGTTAGTGCACAAAAGACTGATTAGGTTAGAGTGGCATTCAAGCTTCGAACCAAACTCAAGGTCGGTGAAGACCACGGTGAGGCAGAGAGCATTCTAGAGCTCACGGTCCACTCCCAAAGCCACACCGGGTTAAGTGAGCACTTGAAGTGGATTGCGAAGATTAGTATCAGAAACAGAAAATGCTGTAGATTATACCTTCAACTGATTTTATTGAATAACTTTTTAATATAGAGTTAAATACAGAGGAGGTAGGAACAGAAACTGGAGTTCCTAAATTGGTATTGGGGGGAAAACATGGGTCCACATATTATTAACTCTCACACCAGGATACAGAGAGCTCAGTTATTGACTATAAAAGTAACACAGCAAAATTACTGAACGAGGGGCCAGTCTGTGGGATGGGGAAGGCAGCTGGATCCCACATGGCCTACTGTGCAGATCAAGTCCCACACCAGGAAGGCTGAAAAACACCAGCTGCGTGTGAGCCCAAAATCCCAGAGGAGAAATGGAGTAAAGATTGCAGCATGGCCATCACCCATGGTGAGTACTTTCTTTTTCTTTCTTTCTTTCTTTTTTTTTTTTTGCTGGAGTTCCTAAGACAGAGAGGCAGAAAGCCAGAAATCCTCCCCCAGGAAGTAACGGAGCTTCTACATTTTCCTCCCCGGATTTTGGGCACGCACGAACAAACACCCAGTGATTTTCAAGGCTCACCCCGCTCCCCAGTCAGCCCTGCGGGAGTCCAGCCTTACCACCTCCACCACACCGCCTGCCTGCTCCTGGGGAGCGCTTTTTTTACTTTCTCGCTCTCCCCGTCTACGGAAAGTGCGTTGGCTCTATACTAGGAAGTAAAAAACGTTGGCCAGAAGACAGTAGGGGAAGAGATCAGTCGCTTCTTTCCTCTTCCCGCACTGACATCCTCCCTTCAGGAACTCCGCCCACGGCGGGTCCCTCTCATAAATCAACTGGCCTGGGCCCACCCTGTGAAAAGGAGTGTCTGAGCCGCAGGTCTCCAGGGGACTTTTCCAGAGTAAAAAACAGGACGCTGCGCGTTCTGTGCCCAGGGGAAAAAAGCAAAAACAAAGCAAAACGAAACAAAACCGCCGTGGCCCTAATAAAAACCCAGAGAAAGTAGTGAAACTGAAGGCTTTTATTAGAAATACACCCGCCACCCACGCACGCACCTCCCCGCAGCTGGCCGATCACTCTTTCGCGTAAAAACGTTTCGGCTAAAGAAAAACGCATTTAAGCAACTGTTAGGGGTTGAAAAGTTGACCGAGGGGAAGCTCAGAGACGTCAAGCCGGGACAAGATGGCTGCGAAGTCGTCTCCACTGCGCTCAAACCCTCGCGCCTCGGGAAGACGGGTGGGACACCGGGGCCAGACCCCGAGCCCCGCACGTCCTGGAGCAGGAGTCAGGGTCGCGCTGCGGCGCTTCAGGCGCCCCTTCGGGGGGCCCCGGGAGTTGGCAAATGCAGGACAGGCCCCTCCACGGTCCGCACCTCAGGGCTGGCTCCGCTGACCCCCCCCCCCCGACCACCCGCGAAGCCTCCAGCGATGAAGCGCCAAGAACCGGTCCACACCCAGGGAAGAGAGTAAACAGCGCACACAGCGTAACCGCACGCACCCGGCCCATCCGCCCGAGGCCGCGAGCGCGGGCGGCGGCCATCCAGGGCGCAGGGCGGGACTTTCGAACGCCCCTCGTCCAATGACGCGCCAGGAGGGGGGCGCGGCGTGCGCTGTGAGACGCTCGCCGGGGCGGGGCCGCCCCAGGCAACAGCTCCCGGGACACGCCCCGCCACGGGTTCAAGGCCCCGCCCGGCGCGGGACAGGGCTGCGCGGCGCCGCGCGTACGCCGGTGGACCCGGGACGGCGGCAGCAGCGCCCGCGCCAGGCAGGCAGGGAGCGGGCAGGACAAGCGCGCAGCTCTCTCCGGAAAAAGTGGTGGCTCTGAAAAGAGCCGTTGGGGGGAGCAGCGGGCCTGCGCCTACTTCTTGGCCGCCTTCTTGGCCTTGACGGACTTGGGCTTGGCGGCCTTGGGCTTGACGGCCTTGGCGGGGCTCTTGGCGGCCTTCTTGGGCTTGGCAGCCTTCGCCTTCTTCGGGCCCTTGGCCACCTTCTTGGTCACAGCCGCCGGGGCCGGCTTTTTGGCCTTCTTCGGGGTCTTCTTGACGGCCTTCTTGACAGCAGCCGCCTTCTTGGGCTTCTTAGGGGTCGTCCCCGCGGGCTTCTTGGCCTTGGCCGCGCCCGCCTTCTTGGCCTTGGGCTTGGCCTCCCCGGAGGCCGCCTTCTTGTTGAGCTTGAAGGAGCCCGAGGCGCCGGTGCCCTTGGTCTGCACCAGGGTGCCCTTGCTCACCAGGCTCTTGAGGCCCAGCTTGATGCGGCTGTTGTTCTTCTCCACGTCGTAGCCCGCGGCCGCCAGCGCCTTCTTGAGCGCGGCCAGCGACACCCCGCTGCGCTCCTTGGAGGCGGCCACGGCCTTGGTGATGAGCTCGGACACCGGCGGCCCTGACGCCTTGCGGCGGGCCCCCGCCGGCTTCTTGGCGGTCTTCTTTTTGACTGGGGTTTTTTCCGCGGGAGGCGCGGCGGGGGGCGCAACGGGAGCGGTCTCCGACATGCTGAGGGTTCGAGCTCGGGCTCGGGAACTCGCGGCAGAGCGCGTGGGGCGGGCGGCCGCGCGCCCTATATATAGGGCGCAGCGCGCGCTGATTGGTGCTCCGCTCCCCGCCGGCTGGCAGGCTCCGAGCCGCCGCGCGGCGCCCGGGTTGTGTTTGTTCCACCTCACAAAGGGGGGAAAATATTAAGATGCCCCGCACCGAATCACCCGGGCTTGGTCGGGAAAGGATCCGAGAAGCCTCAGGCTTCGTGCTCGCCATTTGTTTTGTCCAAAACCGCAGAGACAAGGCGTCCAGGCGTCCCCAACTCCCCCAACTCCGAAGCGGATCCAGGGCCGTCAGAGACCACTTTCTGTTTTTCTTATAAATTACCTGTTCGCTCCTTTGCCCCTGGAAGTTCTTCTTCTCAGGGGTTATTAGGCACATGCTTCCCTTGTTTGGGGGACAAAAATGAAAAGGTTTGCACCCAAAGTTTCCCGGCAATGCTGATTCTTCGCGAGGGAAGTAACACAGGTCCTGTGTGAATTCTGCGTGCTGACCCGCAGGAGCCGTGGACCGGGACCAGGACTCCGGGCCAGCCTGCAGGAGTTAGGGTGCCATGGGAGGGGGTTCCTAAACCTTTTGAGGACCTGGGTCATAGAGGACTTAGAGACTTAAATCTTTGATTTGCAGACATTGAAACTCAAATCCCTCTTTTCATCGATGGGGGCGGGGCACCTCTTTCACTTCTCCAGAGACAGAAATGAGGCTGTTTTCAAAAGCTCTCCGGTTCCCCTCTGAGCTGTGCACGGCAGGGGTCTGGCCTTCAAGAATAGGGATAGCAGAGAGGAAGGGAGGACCCCTTAAGCCTGCAGACACCCCCACTTGACTTGGCAGTTAGGGACACAGGTCTGTTCTCAAAGAAAACACGCATTTATTTATTTTTGTATGCTGCAATGCAGAGACGGACTCAGCCCCTAGAAGTCCTGTTACTCCCAGGAGCGATTCTGTGCACTACAGAGTGCGCTCCGACTGGGTTTGCTGACACTTTACAGATGGAAAACAGGCAGCTGCAGCTCCTAAAACACACTTTGACTTAGAAAATGAGCCATAGATTTGAAATAGGAAAAAACTGAACAGGCAGTAAAATGTTGAACAGGGAGAAAGGAAAAGTCCTAGGACACATCACTGAGACAGCACCTTGGAGCACCCCCACCTCATCCCCTGCAAAACTGGCCATCTGAATTCCGGTCCAAAGTCGTCCTCGAGACTTATTTCACCATCTGGTTCCAAGGAATCGCAGTTCTTCCCTCGAGAGAAAAGCAAGGTAAACTTTATGCTCACGATTTCAAGATACTTAATTATTTATAGTTAGGAGCAAAATTAGTATTACTGCTCACCAGGAACTTTGGCTTCGATATGTCTGCATAAAAATGTGTTAAAGATGCCGGCCGCAGAGCGTGGTAACTAACAAGGGGCTAGACAGATTGAGCTTGGTGGTGACTGGCAGACTACAGGTGGCCCGTGGGTCCCTGGAATCACATTCAGTCCAGGCCAGTGTCGCTCATGTCCCCTGGGAATTAATAGTGTGATGAGATTAGTGCTGGTGAAAACCACCGTCGACCGTCCATCCCTAAGTGTGACTTTGGGTACAGGAACTGTGAGAAATTACTGAGAGTCTGTGAACTCCTGCGGCACCTTCAGCATACTGACATATTTTAGTGGAAGAAGTGAGATAGGCACACGTCATTTTGTCCCAGTGCTGTGTGCAACCAGTGCTCCTCATCTGAAAAATCTGCTAAGGCTCAGACTTGCTGAGACCTCATTCCTTTTTAATGGCCAGAGCCAGCGAGCGAGCACCCCCACAGCGTAATCTCACTGCAGCGCCTTCTCCATTTCTCCATCCTTAGGGCTCAGGGCAGGCACCCATGAGCCAGCCTGGTTGTCAGACCATCAGGGCTGGGGTTCAAGCCCAGCCGGCCCCACACACGGTGCTGGACGGCTGCACTCCTGGGCTAGCTCCCACTGCCTGGCCCTCCTGGCCCTCACTGCGTCAGGGCTGGCCAGGCAGGGCAGACGAGATCCCGAACAGGTCAGCTGGGCCGGGGTCTGCAGAGACCGGCGTGACGCCTGGAACAAGAAGTCTGATGGGGAAGACGGAGAACAAGAAAGGAAACTGGGCAACGCGCTGCTGGAACTTCTGCGGGGTACGGGCCTGCACTGCAGCGAGCGCGGGGAAAACCACCCAGGATGCGGCTCCCAGCGGGGTGTGACGGCCTCTCCCCACACCGCCCACCCGGAGGGACAGGGCAGGGATGGCCCCCAGCGTCATCACACACGTCTGCACGTCGGTGCCTGCTCAGTGGCGAAGGGCAGGCCGGCGAGGCTGGCCGGTGCGTGGGAAGGGCCCTGGGGCCCCCTCGCCCTGCGCTGTGTAACACTGAGCTCCTCTCAAGCTGCTTCACGTAAAGACGGAACCGGGACCAAATTCAGATTATGTCAGCCGACCTAGAGCCGTAGCTGGCTTCAGTGAATACATAGAGTGTCTGTACTTTCCGTGGTCACATGTGGCACCTATGTTTTCCTCATAATTTTACAAAACGATCCAGGAAACACAGAGGTGGCAAGGACGGATGGGACTGGCCTGGAGTGGGAACGTCTGTGTTCAAATGCTGCTTGGCGTTTTCCAGCTCGGGAACCGGGCGATGGAAGCTTGGTCTTGCCATCAGCACAGTGGTGACCCCGCCTGTCTCACAGGTAAAAGACAGGGTTGGCAGCTAGACAGTCCTGAGAACAGCGCCTAGCACACGTCAGGAGTAAGGATGTAAATATAAGCATAGTCCATGTACATGTTCAATTCATGCAGCTCGTCATGCAATATTGTGTATGTCCTTGCGGGCAAGCTAGGGGCCTGGGCCTACAACTGCTGGTCTAAGAGTGTCTCTAGTATGATCAGCAGGTGGCCTCGTGGTTAGGGGCACTGGACTCCCACATGGTCAGCCATGGTTCGAGGCCCAGACCTGGTGCTTGAAATGCACACTGTGCATGTTTGTGTGCATGCTCCAAAGTGCCAGGAGGAAAACAGAGGGGATTGTGTCGTGGCTGTATCCCCTGGGGAGGGATTTTCACCTTCCCTCTCACTGTCTCTCTCTCTCTCTCTCTGTGTGTGTCTCTGCTAGTGCACTGGCCCCATAACAAAAACAAACAAAACAAAACAAGTGTCTCTAATACTAACAAAGACTAGCATGTATGTGCAGCAGTGCACGCTGTAGACACCGGGCCAGTGCACCCTTCCTGGGTCAGCGTACTGCTTCCGTCCTGCCAGTGACAGCGCACGGGATAACCGCTACTACAGTTCTTAGGCAAAGGCAGTAAGAAAATGAGAGGTTTCAGACTAACGTTGCTGCAGGCTGAGTGTACCTCGCTCCCGCCACGCACAAATGTATTAAAATACCAGTTGAACTGTGCATAAAATTAAAACACAGATCCTAACATTGATTAATAGTTCATATATTTAGTAGATTTTAACTGGAGGCCTTTTCACACCAGCAAGCGCATCTGGGCATGGACCTCACACCTGCCTCAGAACCACTATCTGCGCTACCGGGTGCTGTTTGTTCTGAGGGACGCTAGGTGGCGCCCCAAACCAGGCGTTTGTTTGGGAAGCTCGTCCAATTTCTGCAGGCCTCTGGGTCTTCGCCAACCTGTAGGTGTACAGTGGGTTTGCAGAGCGAAGTGATCATCCGCCTTGGACAGATGATAATTCTGAGGCAGCAAGAAGCCCTGAGAGTACAGTAATTCCCAAGCAAGACCGTAGAAGGGACAGAGTTCGTGCCCTGGACTCAGCGGTCTAGAAAAATCCTGCGGGCTGATTCGCTCCCTCCAGGAAGGAGTCATCAGCTCCTTGAGGAAGCCCACACTGTGCTGGGTTCAAGGTTCAAGGAAGGAGGGAAAGCAGGCTTTACCTTCATGGGGGTCGGAGAACGGGGACGGAGGAAAAAGTAGGTGACAGCGGCCACGAAAGGAGGTTGGAACGGACATGCAGGGAGAGGACGGTCTGTTTTGCCTGAGGGTGAAGGAAAAAACAGAGTCCTAAAGGGATAGTGAGGTAGCAGTTTGCTCTCATTCTGCGGCACCGCGGCTTGGGGGCAGGGCAACCGTGGCCAGCCGGGACTGGCTCTGGCCTGCCGTGGCACACGGCTGAGCGGTGCGTCTACCAGGAGGACACAGTGGTAACCATGCCAACAGCAATGTAAGCTACTACGAGCCTGTAAGGGTGCAGCGTTGAGCAGTTTGTGACAGTACAGTGTCCGAGGATCGACCAGCACCTGGTTTTCACCCACCTTCCCTGAAACACGCACCCCAACCCAGCCCGCAGAAGCAAAACGCCCCAACATGCAGGTTGTTGGAAAGTCTGGCAGCGGGGCCTCCCCGCTGCTGTTTCTCATCTGGGTGACTCGGGACATAAGTCAGTAAATGTAACTGAATGCATCCAGTTGCTAACTAGCGATTATAAATAGCTTCAGGCAGAAAAGAGAATATGTAGTTTTAACAGTTGTGTTTCCCAAAGCTGCTAGAATTGCAGAAGCATATTAAGTTTAAAAACAGATTGTTGGGGGTCTCAATCCTTTCCTGCCCATGGGCATTTACCTGTAGGGTGCTGTTGGCTCAGGAGACACCAGCTGGCTGTCTACACCAAAGCTGCCAGTGGGGGCCAACAGGTCCAGGCATGAAGGTTAAGGCAGCTGGATCCCACATGACCAACCACAGGTTCAAATCCCAGACCCAGAGTGTCCCAAGAGAAGAGTGGAGAAGAAAGGATTTCAAGGCCATACCCCTGAGGGGTGATTTCCCTGTCTCTGTCTCTGTCTCTCTCTCTCCCCTCCCTCTCTAGTGAATGCTTCAAACCTACAACAACAACAACAAAAAACCAGCCAGTGTGGGACTCCCAGCCCCGCCCCGGTCCGGCTAATCATTACCGATGGGTCGATGCTGATTGCTCAGCAGGTTTCAGAGCTCCTACACACGCAGCCAGAAGTGAGAACCACCCACACCCCACAAGGCAGGCCGGAGCCCTGGGCTGTGGGAGGGCCCAAGGAGCAGAGGCCGCCCGGTACCCTGCAGTCAGGACCTGGTCAGAGAAGTCACTCCCGGGGAAAGTCGGCGGCCATCACCCCTCCTCCAGCAGTGAGACGGGGAGGGCCCTGCCCTGGGGAAGTGGGGACAGCAGGAACGGGATGGTGTCCTGTCCCTCAGAGCACCCAGGCAGAGAAGGAGGAGGCTCGTTTTCCCAAATAACAGAGGAGCCACTTCAGTGTCCTCCGTGACGCCCAGAGTAAGCCTAAGGCCCCAGGCCCTGAGGACTCTGGCGTGTGAGGGGTCGGGCAGCCGCCCTCCCACAGCCCAGCCGCTGGGGTGATCCGGGTGCACCCCGCCAGGGCGTGCTGTGAGCACAGGACGGAGCCCTCACTGTGCAGGGCCTGCCTGTCAAGTTTCGATGCCTAAAATGTAATTCTAAAAGCATCCTCCTCTGAAATACCCCGTTTGTGGATGGGAAGGCTGGGACTCCCGGTGCAGGTGACTCTTGGTGTCGCCTTGACTTCCTGCAGACCAGTTATAATCCGGCCTGGGCTGTTTGTTTGTTTTGAGAGTTTTGCTATAGGGTGCATGCGCTCACCGAGGAGACAGAGAGACATAGAGAGAGAGAGAGAAAGAGAGAGCGTGAAAAACCACCCTGCAGTCCCTTCTCCTCTATTCTCCTGTCAGGACCTTGAGCACGCACGCACACACATGCATTCAGTGTGAGTTTCAAGCTGCCAAGTCCAGGGCTTTGAACCGTGCTTGGTCAAGTGGGAGTCCAGAGCCTTAGCCGCCATGCCACTTGCTGGCCCCAAATTCATGTGCCTTTAAAATACACGTGGGGGGCCTGCAGGTGGTGTGGCACGTCATTATGGGACATGATGTTCTCATGGGGCATAAATGACACTAAAAACCGAATGCATGAAAACCACGGTCTCGCAGAACCCTGCGTGGCCGTGGCAGGTGTTCTGGGACCACCCCTCCGTGCTGCCGATGCCTGGGTCAGAGACGTCATCTCTGGAGACGTCTGTGTCTCCACGACTTCTTCCCAGCCACCTTCTCTACACTAACACGAGTGGATCGAACACAGTCCTGAGTCCGAGGCCCTGGAGTGTGTGGACAGGAAATGGACGTAGGGGTCCAGAGCGCGTGAAGTGGGGTTGGGGAGGCCCTGGAAGGCTCGGGGAGCAGGCGGAGGCGGTGCAGAGGACCAGGCTCTTCGATGGGAACCCGGGGTGTTGCTGTGAGACTCCCTGACACAGCACAGCTAGAGGCCTGCGGTGTGTGGGGGAGCCCCGAAATGACGCAGAGAGAAGACTTAGGGGGTGCGTCTTAGACCCCTCTCCTCCAGGTCCTAAGAGCACACCTGAGTCTCTGAGCCCTGGGAGCCGGCCACCCTCGGGTTCTGTGACATGAGGGGGTCAGGTCCTCTGCCCGGTGCTGTGCTGGGGTGTGGGGGGCCTGAGCAACGCTCCGCTGGGGGCCAGGGGGCAGACAGCTCTGTGCTCTGACTGCCAGGAGGGTGGCACCACAGCGCGGGCCCACGCGGGGTCACTTACACAGCCCCGCCCTGAGCAGGCGGGGCGGCCATGGAGCCTGCAGGGAGAGTGCAGCTTGTCCCCAGGGCGGGGACCCCAGGGCCCCTGGGCTGACAGAGCAGGCAGGTGGAGGCCGAGGGGCGCCACCAGAGGGGACCAGCCTGCTCCTGTGTCTCCAGCCGCCCAAGAGTTTCCTAGCACAGAGGTTTACAGCGGAGAGGGCGGCTGTGCAGCCCCTCCCGAGTGAGGATAACCGTCCTTGCTTCGTTTCACAGCGCGCCCCGACAGTTCCATCCCCATCCTCGCGGGGTCTACAGGCCCCTGCTCACGTGTGCCGCGCAGGCCCGATCAGGCTCCAGCATGGCCCGGTGTGAGGATCGGATCTCAGCATTTCTGGGGCTTGGAGCAGAAGGCGCCAGGGTAGCACTGGGGGGGGGGGGGGGGTGTCTTGCTGGAGCGCTCAGGCCCGGCTGCTCTCCCGGCTGCTCTCCCGGCTGCTCTCCCGTCTGCCCAAAGCCCATCTGCCCTCCGGGCCCCTGCTGCCTGATGCCTTTGCTGGGACCTTGGACCGGTCTTTTCTGGTTCTGCCCCCGGCCCCCAGGTTTTTGCTATGGGGCTTGTCCATTTGCCAGGAAGAGGGACGGTGGGACATCGCCCCTGGGGGAGGGGGCTGGCCGTGCCGCACTCCCTCACCCCCCACTTTCCTCCTGGATTGGGCACACGCACACGTGCCCGGTGTGGTTTCTCAGCCACAGGTCTGTGGCGCGCGCTGCGGCCAGCCACGGAGTCCAGCACTGTACCCACCATGCCACCTGCTGGCCCCTTGTGTGCTCACTTTGTTTTCTTTAGGGAGATTACCGTTACAGTGCACTTGCAAGAGAGAGGGGAGAGGTGAGACAGCACCCTGGGGAACGCCCACGCCGCGGGCCCCTCTCCTCCACTCTGCTCTTGGCATTTCGAGCAGTGTCTGACCTGTGTGAATGGGTTTGACCACATGGGTGTCCAGCGGCCTAACCACATCTCCTAGTCCCTCTTCTACCTTCTTTGGTTTGTTTTGTTGTTGTTTGGGTTTTTTTGAGAGAAATTTTTGCAATTGCCCATGTGTGCTCCCTGGAGAGAGAGACAGAGAGACATAGAGACAGGAAGTGAGAAATCATCCCCCAGGGGTAATGGCCACGCAGTAATCCCTTCTCCCCTTGGGATTCTGGAAACGCACGCACAAGCTCCTCGTGAGTTTGAACCCTCTGGTCCGGGGTTCGATCCGCGGTGCGCCATGTGGGAGTCCAGCCATGTAACCGTTAGCCATATGGCTCGTCCCTCTTCTACCTTAACACCCGAGTACATCGGCCGTTTCCGGATTGCTACCGCGGTCCCTCTGCAGCTACAACCACTCCACGGCTTCCGCCGCCCGCATTCCTTTCTGTTTATATGTCAGCATTAACTATTTAAAAAATTCTTGATGGAGAGCGTGTCGAGGTGGCCCCCGCTACACCCCGCCGACCTAGCCATAGCGGGGCTTCCAGGCCTTATCAAAGAGGCCAATCCAAACCACTGTGGCTCTAGGGCCGGAGCTGCGAGTCAGGCCCGGAGCCCGGGATGCGCCTTGCTCTCCTAACTGGCACAGCACTCGGCGCCGAGCGTTTATGCCGGAACGCGACCCTGGCTGGTCCCCGCCGCACGGCGCCCCGCGGACCCCAGCGCCAGGACCCGCTGGGTCTCCGCGCAGGCACGAGCGGGCAGCCTCCGGAGCACCCGGGTCCCAGCGAGGCCCGGGAAGGGGTCCGCCCGCCGGCAGGTCTGGCCCGGGGCAGCTTCCTGGGCCGCCGGTGCCCGCACCGCCCAGCGAGGGGGCGGAGCCGCGCGGGGCCGGCGTCGCAGCCCTGGGTCCCGGCCGGGAAATGGGCCCCCGCGCGCGGCCGGCGCTTCTGCTCCTGCTGGTGGCGCGGGCCGTGGCCGCGCAGGCGCCGCCGCGTGAGTCGGGGCTGCGGGCGCGGGGCGGGGGCCGCGGAACCACCCGGCGGGCGCGCGGGGACACGGGGCTTGGGGACAGCCGGCCCGGCCCGCCCCTCCGCTGCGCCAGACCCCGCAGGTGGGGCCCCTGGCCCAGGGCCTGCCGCTGCCCTTCAGAGCGGCTCTGGCACCCTCCGGCCCCGACCGTGACGTTGGAGAATAAGCCCCGCAGCTTCCTCGCTTGGGCCGCGCGGAGCCTGGGGTCCCGGTTTATTTCGGCTGCGCAGCGTCCCTGGCCGCCCCGAGAGGAAGTGCTCTCGCAGGGCGGGTCCGCCGGGTGCGCGGAGGCTCCGGCTCAGACCCAGGCCCCGGTCGGCGTCCCCCGCACCCCGGAGGGGTGAGACCAGAGCGGCCCTGGGCGTTCTGCCTGAAAAGGCCCGTCTCGTTCGGAGCAGCGCAGTGTGTCAGCCCGGCCTTGCGGATTCGCGGTGTGCTGCGTGAACGCGGCCTACATGCGCAGGGACAGGCATGAACACCTGAGCAATGGTTTCCGTGTCGGTTGTGCTTTGCTATGGGGGTGAGCGGCCCCGTGCGGTGCTGAGTAAGGAGATCTGATTCCCACAGAGGTACTCCTGGCCACAGGTAAGGAAGGCGCTTAGGGACCAGCAGTTGGCATATGTCGCCGGACTCCGCTGCCTGGCCATCCCCTGGCGGTGACTTGCCCTATAGCAAAAACCTCTCAAAAACAAAGAGTTTGGAGCCAGCTACTGAATAGTGGGTGGGGCTCAGGGCTCCTACGTGGTTGACGTGGTTGACGGTTCGAGTCCTGAACCCTGAGTTTGAGACTCGCACCAGGGGCGTGTGTGTATTCTCAAAATCCCAAGAGGAGAATGGAGGAGAAGGGATTGCAGTATGGCCACCCCCGCTGGGGACTGATTTCTTGCTTTCTGTCTCTCTCTCTCCAGCAGGTGCACACGCCCTATAGCAAAAATCTGTCAAAAAAAAAAAAAATTACTGTGGGCACCTATGCCTGTGTGCCCAGGATCCCGAGAGGAGAATGGAAAAGGAGAAGGGACTGTGGCATGGCCATTCCCCTGGGGGTGATATCTCACTTCCCCTCTCTGTGGCTCTCCTGTCTGGCGAGTTCAGCTCACCTGCCCTATGGCAAAAACCTAAAAAAAAAAAAAAAATTGAACTGTGGGAGACCAACAGCCCAGGTTAGGGCTGAGAGGGGAAGGAGGGGTGCCATACATTCACATGCGGCAGGAGGTGAGGGCACCCCAGGCTGGCACTTCCACAGAGACCTGATGGGCACTGGGGACAGGCAGCCAGGAGTGGGCCTGGCACCTGGCCAAAGCACGTCTCCTTCGCACTGCGGAATGCGCTGTTGGGTGGGGACCGGGCGCGCTGCAGGGCAGCTCGCCACTACCTGTCCCCTGCGCACTGGATGCTGGTCACAAGCCCCCCTTGGGGCAACCCAAAGTGTCCCGGCAGTGACAAATGTCCCCTGGGAGGCAAAAATCTTGCTTTATTCTTATTTTTTTAACAGAGATTTTTGGTATAGGGCATGTGCACTCACGAGAGAGATAGAGAGACAGAAACTGAGAAATCACCCCCCGGAGGGATGGCTACACCGCAATCCCTTCTCCTCCATCCTCCTCTTGTGGTCTTGGCCATGCATGAACACACGCCCAGCAAGAGGTTTAAGCTGTTGGGTCCAGGACTTGAACCGTGGTCAGCTACGTGGGAGACCGGTGACGTAACCACCATGCCACATGCCGGCCCTCCTTCCCCTATTCTTGAAAGAAGAGCTGGTGGTTAGGGGACGTGGGAAGAGGAGCCACAGGGCGGGGCACTGGGCCTGCTCACCTCTGGCTCCAGGCGAGGAGCGGCCTGGTCTGGCACAGGCTCTGCACATCACTCAGGCCGCTGGGGGGAAGCAGGGTGGGGAAGCAGAGTTGGGGTCACCCTCCAGGAGGCGGACTGTCTAGTCCAGAAGGAACGTGGAGATGGCAGCGGGGAGCTGAGGGGGTTGCAGGACCTTCCCTTTTCTGATCAGTTTGGGAGTCCTGAGCAGAGAAGGGAGCCCGAGGCGAGGCCAGGCAGGCCATCGTCTGTCACTTCACTTTACTGCAGAGCAGCGCGCGGTCCTGAGCCTTCCTGAGATGGCTCAGCCCCAGGGAAGAGTGGTTTAGGGGAGGCCACAGCCGGGGACCAGGTGGTGACATCGAGTGGGTGGCTGGGCGCAGGGTAAAATCCAGGGGTCATCATGCCCTCGCCCACGAGTGTTTACGAAGCACCTACTATGTGCCGCGCACCCTCTGCACTGCGGGAGGGTTGGGGAGCTCACCCAGACACTGGCCTAGGTCCCCGTCCCTCGGCCCCTGGGCCCTCCACCTGCTGTGGGAAGGCCCGAGCTGTGGTCACATGCATGCGATGGGCTCAGAGATGGCGCTGGAGAGGAGAGCCCCACTCCTGAGCCGGCCACCCTGGCCGGGCACCCCTGGGCTTCTCTCCCCTGGGCGCAGTCGTGACAGTGGGGCAGGACCTGGGGACAGAGAGCACCAGGACCAGCCCACAGAGGGAAGGCCAGGCTGTTGGTTCTCAGGAATGGCTGGGGCATGAGCTATCGGGCCAGGGGCGGCCGCCTCCCTGCCTGCTGCCTCTGCCGCCCGTGAAGGCCTCGCTCTCTCCGCAGGGTCTCACTCTCTGCGCTACCTCTTCATGGGTGCCTCAGAGCCGGACCTTGGGCTGCCCCTGTTTGAGGCCTTGGGCTACGTGGATGACCAGCTGTTTGTGTCCTACGACCACGAGAGTCGCCGCGCCGAGCCCCGCGCCCCCTGGGTCCCCAGCGTGACCTCGAGCCGGCAGTGGCTGCAGCTGAGCCAGGGCCTGAAAGGGTGGGACCACATGTTCACCGTGGACCTCTGGACCATCATGGACAACCAGAACCACAGCAAGGGTACGTGCGGAGGGCCCCGCCCTGCATCGCTGGGCACTGAGCCCCTGGGGGATGCGCGTTCACGGGGCAGTTGGGCGTCGGGGCCCCGGGCAGGGAAGACGCAAGGGCTGGCTTCCCCAGCTCCTCTGTCCTCTGGTGGGGCTGACCCGCTCCCCGGCTTCACCAACACGGCCGGGGCGCTGCAGGGTCCCACACCCTGCAGGTGATCCTGGGCTGCGAGGTGCGCGAGGACCACAGCAGCGGGGGCTTCTGGCGGTACGGCTACGACGGGCAGGACCACCTGGACTTCCGCCCCGAGACGCTGGACTGGAGAGCGGCGGGGCCGGGGGCCCGGGCCACCAAGCTGGAGTGGGAGGGGCACAAGATCCGGGCCCGGGAGAACAGGGCCTACCTGGAGCGCGACTGCCCTGAGCAGCTGCGCTGGCTGCTGGAGCAGGGGCGCGGCGTCCTGGACCAGCAAGGTAGGGCCTGGAGCTCGGGAGGGCGGGGTCCAGGGCCCTGGCCAGAGCGTCCAAGGTGGCCAGGGCGACCCTCCCATGTCCTGAGAAGGGACCTCCCCAGTCCCAGGGGCCCCCTTACAGGGAGTGGCTTCCCCTTTTCTCTGCGCTGGCCAGAGGGTAAGTCTGGCCCTCTTTGGCTGCAGCTGAGAACCCTGTCCCCACTCATCCCTAAGGGCCTTTGGGGCTGCCAGTCGCCACAGGCGAGCAAATGGCGAGTGAGCAGCCTTCCAGATGGCCGTGGGAGGCTCCCGGTGGCTTTCGCAGAGTGCAGGAGCCGTCGGGAAGCCCCGCTCTCTCTCCAGGCCTCTCCTTCCTGGGTGCAAGCAGGTGACAGTCTAGCCCCCCACGGGGGCGACTGTGCCTGTCACAGCAGAGAGCACGGGTCAGGCGTGCACACTCGGGCGCCGACCCCGAGCGCAGGGACGCCGTCACACTCGGGCACCGACCCCGAGCGCAGGGACGCCGTGGGCACACTCGGGCACCGACCCCGAGCGCAGGGACGCCGTGGGAGCACACTCGGGCACCGACCCCGAGTGCAGGGACGCCGTGGGCACACTCGGGCACCGACCCCGAGCGCAGGGACGCCGAGCACAGGGACGCCGTGACACCCACCGACCCCGAGCACAGGGACCCCGAGCGCAGGGACGCCGTGGGCACACTCGGGCACCGACCCCGAGTGCAGGGACGCCGTGGCGTGCCGTTCTCCATGTGACCCAGGTTGCACCCAGAGCAAGTACTAGGAAGCAGAGCCGTCTCCAGCCTGCAGCTTGTTTTTCCTAGAGTATTTCCTTCCTCCGACCCGAGGGAAGTGAAAGCCCTGGTCTTCCTGGCCGGGGTGACGAGCTCCCCTCTCCCCATCCTCCCTCCTGTCAAGCGCCTCCACTGGTAAAGGTGACCCGTCACGTGGCCTCGGCGGTGACCACCCTGCGGTGCCAGGCTCTGGACTTCTACCCCCAGGACGTATCCCTGAAGTGGCTGAAGGACGGACAACCGCTGGACGCCCAGCAGGCCCAGCCTGAGGACGTGGTACCCAACGGGGACGGGACCTACCGGGGCCGGGTGGCCGTGGCTGTGGCCCCCGGGGAAGAGCGGAGGTACACCTGCCAGGTGGAGCACCCGGGCCTGCACCAGCCGCTCTCTGCTTCCTGGGGTACGTGATGGAGGGGAGGCCGCGGGGCCCCAGGCCAAGAGGAGGGCCTGCTCTGGGCTGGAGTGGGCGCTGAGTCAGGCTCTCCTGCACTTTGCCATCCCAGAGCCCTCGCTGCCTGGTGCCCTGGCCGTCGGGGTCGTGAGCGGGATCTCTGTTTGTGTCATCATCTTCGTCACTGGAGTTGTATTCAGGACGTTGAGGAGGAGACGGGCTTCGAGTGAGTAGGAGCGCTCACCCCCAGCAGAAGGGCCGAGGGGCTGCAGGGAAGCTGCTTCTCTGTGTTCTGCGGGGGCTCCAGCACCCCTGGGAGCAGGAAAGGGACTCGAGGGTCCCACACGAAAGCCTCTAACGCAGCAGACTCCGTGGGGCGTCTGTGACGTGCGACTGCCGACAGGCAGAGCCCACGGCGAGGAAGCAGCTGGGGTCGTGAGGCAGGACACAGGCGCGTCGGTGCCAAGGAAGGAGGGGATGCAGCCCCGGGATCGGGAAAGGCCTCTGGGGGAGCCTGCGTGAAGTGGGCTTTCTTGGGGTGAGGTTGAGGGTGAGGGAGGCGTGCACGCGGGAGCCACCACCTAGACGGAGCGGCCGTGCGGTGGACGGGGAGGTGAGCAGTCGTGGTCAGCACCTGCCACCCTCACTCTGGCTCCCCAGTCCCTGGGCACCCCAGGAGTATGGGCAAGAGAGGGCAGCAGAAGCCGGCCACGCGGACTGCTGGGCCTGCCCACGCTGCAGGTGGTGGCTGAGAGTTCACAAAGGGCAGTGAGGACGGACGTGGTCTCTGTATGGGAGCGGGTGGTGAGGAGGTGAGATGAGAGGAGGCCACGCAGGCCACGGTGCAATTCCAGAGGGACAGTGGTGCCCCAAATCCGACAGGGCTAAGGATGGGGCTGGGCACGGCCAGGCCAGTGCAGCTGTGTGGGACGCTGCCTGGGAGTGAGGCCTGTCCTGGCGTCTGTGTTCACAGGAGCAGCCGCCGGGGACTACATGTTGGCTGACCGCGGGTGACACGAGGGCCTCACCACTCAGCGTCTGGGCAGAGCTGGTGCCTTCACGGACATGCACCAGCCCCACCCAGAGCCCGCACTCTCACCCGGGCGTTTCCTGGACCCATCAGCTGTCCTCTGCACCTCCTCTCTGTGTCATCCTGTGACCCCTCTGTCCTCATGCCCTGGCCGTCCCGGCAGATGTGACCTGGGCCTCAGGGTGCGGAGTGAGTGGGGCAGGAGCAGCAGGCGCTTCCCAGTGAGCTGGATCCAATGAAAGGACACAGTGGGGAGCCAGCCCGGCCCGGCCCCACTCCACCCAAGGACACAGTGGTGAGCCCGGCCCTGCCCAGCCCCACTCCACCCAAGGACACAGTGGGGAGCCAGCCCTGCCCGGCCCCACTCCACCCAAGGACACAGTGGTGAGCCAGCCCTGCCCGGCCCCACTCCACCCAAGGACACAGTGGTGAGCCCGGCCCTGCCCGGCCCCACTCCACCCAAGGACACAGTGGTGAGCCAGCCCTGCCTGGCCCCACTCCACCCAAGGACACAGTGGTGAGCCCGGCCCTGCCTGGCCCCACTCCACCCAAGGACACAGTGGGGAGCCCGGCCCTGCCCGGCCCCACTCCACCCAAGGACACAGTGGGAGCCAGCCCGGCCCCACTCCACCCAAAGACACAGTGGTGAGCCAGCCCTGCCCGGCCCCACTCCACCCAAGGACACAGTGGTGAGCCAGCCCTGCCCGGCCCCACTCCACCCAAGGACACAGTGGGGAGCCAGCCCTGCCCGGCCCCACTCCACCCAAGGACACAGTGGTGAGCCCAGCCCGGCCCCACTCCACCCAAGGACACAGTGGGGAGCCCAGCCCGGCCCCACTCCACCCAAGGACACAGTGGGGAGCCCAGCCCGGCCCCACTCCACCCAAGGACACAGTGGGGAGCCCTGCCCAGCCCCACTCCACCCAAGGACACAGTGGGGAGCCCAGCCCGGCCCCACTCCACCCAAGGACACAGTGGGGAGCCAGCCCTGCCTCCGGCCCCACTCCACCCAAGGACACAGTGGGGAGCCAGCCCTGCCTCCGGCCCCACTCCACCCAAGGACACAGTGGGGAGCCAGCCCAGCCCGGCCCCACTCCACCCAAGGACACAGTGGGGAGCCAGCCCGGCCCCACTCCACCCAAGGACACAGTGGGGAGCCAGCCCAGCCCGGCCCCACTCCACCCAAGGACACAGTGGGGAGCCCAGCCCGGCCCCACTCCACCCAAGGACACAGTGGGGAGCCAGCCCTGCCTCCGGCCCCACTCCACCCAAGGACACAGTGGGGAGCCAGCCCAGCCCGGCCCCACTCCACCCAAGGACACAGTGGGGAGCCAGCCCAGCCCGGCCCCACTCCACCCAAGGACACAGTGGGGAGCCAGCCCTGCCTCCGGCCCCACTCCACCCAAGGACACAGTGGGGAGCCCAGCCCTGCCTCCGGCCCCACTCCACCCAAGGACACAGTGGGGAGCCAGCCCAGCCCGGCCCCACTCCACCCAAGGACACAGTGGGGAGCCAGCCCGGCCCGGCCCCACTCCACCCAAGGACACAGTGGGGAGCCCAGCCCGGCCCCACTCCACCCAAGGACACAGTGGGGAGCCAGCCCTGCCCGGCCCCACTCCACCCAAGGACACAGTGGGGAGCCAGCCCTGCCCGGCCCCACTCCACCCAAGGACTGCGGGAGGGGCTGAATGCGACGCCCTGACCCCCGGCCACCAGAGTGACCACGCTCCTGTTTGAGGTGGTAAAGGGAGAGCACCGAGTGGCTTAGCAGGAGCCCAGGCACCGCCTCCGGAGTCTCGGATTCCGGCTCTCTTCCTCCAGCGTGCACCTGGAAAGAAAGAACCCACCCAGGCTGCGCAGGACTGCTCAGTCTGGGGGAGAGTTCAGACCACGGTCACACAGTCTTCACACGTGTGCCCCGGTGACCGTATGCATGTAACCACACAGCAGGGGACAGCACCTCCACACGTGTGCCCCAGTGGCCACACACATGTAACCACACAGCAGGGGACAGCACCTCCGCACGTGTGCCCCGGTGGCCGCACACATGTAACTGCACAGCGTGGGACAGCACCTCCACGCGTGTGCCCCGGTGGCCGCACACCTGTGGCCACACGCGGGGGGACAGCACCTCCACACGTGTGCCCCGGTGACCACACACATGTAACCACACAGCAGGGGACAGCACCTCCGCACGTGTGCCCCGGTGGCCACACACATGTAACTGCACAGCGTGGGACAGCACCTCCACACGTGTGCCCGGTGGCCGCACACATGTAACCACACAGCAGGGGACAGCACCTCCGCACGTGTGCCCCAGTGGCTACACACATGTAACTGCACAGCGTGGGACAGCACCTCCACACGTGTGCCCCGGTGGCCACACACATGTAACCACACAGCAGGGGACAGCACCTCCGCACGTGTGCCCCAGTGGCCACACACATGTAACCACACAGCAGGGGACAGCACCTCCGCACGTGTGCCCCAGTGGCCACACACATGTAACTGCACAGCGTGGGACAGCACCTCCACACGTGTGCCCCGGTGGCCGCACACATGTAACCACACAGCAGGGGACAGCACCTCCACACGTGTGCCCCAGTGGCCACACACATGTAACCACACAGCAGGGGACAGCACCTCCACACGTGTGCCCCAGTGGCCACACACATGTAACCACACAGCAGGGGACAGCACCTCCGCACGTGTGCCCCAGTGGCCACACACATGTAACTGCACAGCGTGGGACAGCACCTCCATACGTGTGCCCCGGTGGCCGCACACCTGTGGCCACACGCGGGGGACAGCGGCCTGGCTAGGAGGGCTGGACCCTGCGCTCACCAGGCAGAACTCTGAAGAGCGATGCACGTTGAATTTGAGCAGAGATGTCGATACGTTTTAAACAGTTTTCCCTTTCTCTGGTTATGAAAGTTCTAATCGGTGCTCACTCTGGAAAGGCTGAAACTGGATGCCATCAGAGCTGTCAGTTCATCAGCCAGGCGAGACCATCCCCTGGCATGTCACCTGTCGCTAGTATGCAGCATTACAGTATAGAAGGGTAACGCACACGCGTGCTGTGGGCATGTGGCCGTCTCGCCACGCCTGCTCACCGACGTCTGTCCTGCCCACGCCTGTGCCTAGCCGTGTGGCATGTGCGGGCTCTCGCATCGCGCCTCGTGTTTTCGTTTTCCTTCAGGAGACATTTTCCTTAAGCCGTGGTGCTGCCTGGAGGGGACGTCACTGTCTCCGTTTGAAGACCGCGGTGACTTCACCTCCCGCGACGTGAGGTGCACGCGCTCCTCCTCTGCATCTCAGCCTCTGCTGGGGACAGACTGCCCAGGGCTTCTCTGTGCCTCTGCCTCAGGAAGGGTGTGACCCGGTCATGCTGTGTGATTTGCTGGTTTTCTTCCACAGTGACTGAGGTCCCAGCGTCCCAGTCCCCACACTAACATGGTTGTTAACCATCACAACTAGCCTGCTCGGTTTTTTTCTGCCTGTGTCATTCATTCTTTCCTAAAAAAAAATTTAGGAGTTTTTGCCTTAGGGCATGTGCACTTGCCAAAGAGAGAAAGAGACAGTGAAACGGGAAGTGAGAAATCACCCTCAGGAATGGCCACGCTACAAAATCCCTTCTCTGTTCTCCTGCACACACATGCGCCTGGCATGATTTTCAAGCCACCAGGTCTGGGACTCGAACCAGTCAGCCATGTAGGAATCCAGGGACGTAACCGCTGTGCCATCTGCTGACCCATGTTCATTAATTCTGAAGATGGAAACCAAAGAGCACCATTGTAAATTGTCTTCTCTCCCATAGTAGCAAAGCCACAAGCATCGTGGCAGGGAGGGGGAGGGTGCCACCTGGTGGCCGTTGGGAAAGAGAGGGGCTGGGCTCTCCCTGACAGTCAGGGATCCCCAGGGGGTGGTGGCTGGAGGTCACCCGTGCAGAAAAAGCCAAGGAGAAACTGCCTTCCCGCCGCTGGGCTCGCTCCGCGCTGGGCCGCCCGAGCTGGCCACAGGGCAGAAGGCAAGCCCTGGGGCTCTCCCCGTCAAGCCCCGCGGACGATCAGGCCTGCTGGGGCCAGGAGCATTCCGGCTGTCGTACCACAGTGACGCGTGTGCCAGATGGGTTAGAATTAGAAAGTACTCTTTTTTGACACATTTAAAACCAAAATGATCATGCCATAGTGTCTCAAAAACTATCAGTTTTAAACTACCCTTTTTCCCCTAACTACACTCTGCTTTAAAAATAACTAGCACCCAAGTGTCCATAGCCTTAACTAGCGAATTCACATTTTTTGAGAGAGATTTTTGCTACAGGGTACATGTGCTCGCTGGAGAGAGACAGAGAGACAGAAAGCGAGAAAGCACAATCCCTTCTCCATTCTCCTCTCTGGATCTTGGGCACGCATGCACATGCACCCAGCATGACTTTTTAGCCATCAGGTTCAGGACTCAAACCGTGGTCAACTATGTGGGAGTCCGGCGACATAGCCATTACGCACACCGTCTGAGGGTCCCTCCTTCACCCTTCTCGGTGTATGATGGGGTTGGGCTGTGGAGCGGCTCTGGGCTTTTCAGACCAGCCTACCTCCCTGCTCGTATGCAAGTGCCCATGTGTTCTCTACCCACAGCCGGCTGGCAGTCTTGTCCGAAGGGCCTAGCTCAGCGGGCGGCTGGAGGGTGAGAGGCGGGTGTGAAGGGCAGCAGGGAAGGAGGCCGCATAGACTCGGAAGAGGCCATCTCTCTCATAACCCCATGATGGGGCAATCCCTGTTCCCACCGTGGAAGGATCCACTTTACACACACACTCACACACACACACACACACACACACACACAGATATGTACAAGGGCTCTTCAAAAACTTCAGAAAAAAAATGCATATTCTGAAAAAACTGAGGACGAATTTTAAAATATTTTTTACAAAAATGAACGTATACTTTGATTCCATTTTTCAAAGAACTTTGTGAAGTCTCCTCATAGAACCCGTTCACATGCGTTGTTCAAGGGCCACCGTCATTGAGGAAAATGAGAAAATGGGGTATCAGGAGTAGGGAATGGTAAAGAAAAACGGTAAAATGAAAAGCCAGCTCCTGTGCAACTCCATCTTGGAGCCTGTGTCCTGATGGTCTCTTTAGACACTTCTGCCTTAGGGCTCATGCACTCATGGGAGAGAGAAAGAGACAGAGACAGTGACAGGGAAAGTGAGAAATCACCGCTGGAGGATGACCACGCAGCAATCCTTTCTCCTGCTGAAATCGTGGACATATACGCACACGCATCCGCCGTGATTTTCAGACCACCAGGCCTGGGACTTAAACTGCGATCGGCCGTGCGGGCGGCCAGTGACATAGCAACTACACCACCTGCACATCTCCCTACCTGTCTTAAGTTCTGTCACTCATCTCAAAGACAAAACATAGTGGTGCAAAGGCAACCTAGACGGTTGAATGAGAGCAGTAGCTGTGTGTTGAGGGTCACACGCGCGTCGTTTACTGTACGATCATTTTCGTGACTTGAAAGCAGGTGGTTTCACTTTGACCTACCATCTCAGCCCTTGCACGTTTTCTCCGTGATGTTTTTCCTCCTAGCCGAGTCTCCTGTTCTAAGAGGTAGTTTTGTGGAAGAGGGAACTGAGTCAGGAAAAGGCCAGTTTGAGGCAGGACAGAAGCGCCTCCTTGTTCCTGAAGTGTCACAAGCTGTGGTACTTAGAGCTGCCCCGCCCTCTCTCTGAGGGCTCTCCTTCCCAGGAGCCAGTCCGATATTACAGTAGATTGTCCCCCCAGGCTGCAGGCTCATTCTGTCCCCACAATAACCACTTGTTTAGTAAAGGGGTGGGGGCTTTTTGTTTGCTCTCCTAAACAAGAGCACTTCTTCTTGTGGACATTTTTTTAAGGCTGGAGCAAGAAACTGAAGAGAAAATTTTGAGTTTAGAAGCCTCTCTTATCAAACCACATGCCAACCCAGTCTAATGTGTTGTTCTGTTTGTCCAGTGGGATTGGCCTTGCTTTAACACCAATAATCCTATCAAAGCCTCAACAGTAGGCTTTGTAATGGCCTTAATCAAGTATTAGCTCTGCAGTCCAATTAATCCTCGACCAGTCTCTGTTCCAGTCTCTCCAACTGGAGCAGGTGGGCAAGGAGGAAAAGGAAGTACCCCTGGATGGGCCAGCCAGGCAGGAAGGGGACCGGGGTCGGGGTTCCCCAAATTCATACTTAGGGATCTGCAGGCTTTTTCAGAAAAAAAGAGTCAACACATATGTGAATCCGACTGGAAAAGCAGAAGACAAAGAACTTCATCTTACAAGGTTTTTGTCTTCTCGAGCACAGGCCCTTCCTGGGCACGCCTCTGTGTGCCCAGCAGAGAAGGCCATTAAAATGCACCAGGTTAAACAGGAAGGACTGGGAGAGAAAGCCCCGATCTGCAAACCCACGCTCCTTCACACAGTATGTAGCCTTTCCCCGATGAACCACTACCGAGCTGCTTACTAAGCAGACGTAATAAAAAACGTGCGGTGGGACGCTGAGCTCAGCGGCACTGAGGTAACAGGAATACCTCGGACCCGGGGACACTTGATCCCAAATAATGCAAAACAGACAGACACTAGCTTTTAAGCCCAACAAAGCCTGAATCGCCCTTTGCAGCCTGCCCGAGGATGAGCGAGTGACTCTAGCCAATGAAAACATCGAATCGCTAATGACTCGATTCTGGCTCCACCCCCTAGTGACGTAAATTGGAAAAAAATTCGCCACCGTCGTCGCTTTCAATCAGGTCCGCAAGAGGAGCATTTAAGGCCTTCGTCGGGCCCTAAGCGGCACTGCGCAAACGACCACAGCGGATTGACAATGTCTGGTCGCGGCAAAGGCGGGAAGGGCCTGGGCAAGGGCGGCGCCAAGCGCCACCGCAAGGTGCTGCGCGACAACATCCAGGGCATCACCAAGCCCGCCATCCGCCGCCTGGCCCGGCGCGGCGGCGTCAAGCGCATTTCCGGCCTCATCTACGAGGAGACCCGCGGGGTGCTCAAGGTGTTCCTGGAGAACGTGATCCGGGACGCCGTCACCTATACCGAGCACGCCAAGCGCAAGACGGTCACGGCCATGGACGTGGTGTACGCGCTCAAGCGCCAGGGCCGCACCCTCTACGGCTTCGGCGGCTGAGAGACCCTGTCCCCGCGTCCCGGTCACACCCGACCAAAGGCCCTTTTCAGGGCCGCCTACAAACTCGTGTGAAGGGCTGACTACTTTTATATCTTTCTGAAACTATTTGAGTTCGTGAGAGCCACGTGACAAGTGGTCTTTCCACAGTGACGTGGTGGCGGAGGGAGGAGGCTCCGCTCTGTATAGTTGGCGGGCACTTGGCGTCCCAGCGTAGTCCAGGAGCGCTCTTTAGCAGTGAACCTGCCAGGAACTTCGGGTACACAAAGGACTCCTGACGTCAGAGCTTAACGGCTGCGGGAAGCTCCAGTGACACTAGGCGGGGGAGGAGGAAAAGGGAGAGGGGCAGGGAGTCCAATTCTAAACTCTGGAGAGTTTAGCCAAACCTCCTTGGTATTTGCCTTATCTGCGGGGAGAAGCAACAGAGGTGAGCCCATACCCGAGTGCCTGCGGTGCAAGTGTCCAGCGGCCTCAGTGGCAGGGCCCAGTCTGAGTGGCCCCATAGTGTCTGGAGACCAGCCAACTGCAGGGCTAGGCCTGCTGTGCACCACCTGTAACGATCTCCAGTCGGCCCGCCACTGGGCGCAGCTTTCACGCTCCCTGCCAGGTCAGAAATTGAACCGTGTTCCTGCACCTCCTCGACTTCCACCTTGCAGGAGATGCCATGTCCAGCAGCATGGGCTGTGGTCGGTCCTACACAAATGGAGACATCTAGTATTCCACCTTAAGACATAATTTTTTTAAGCAGTTAGCGTAATGGCTATGTCGCTGGACTCCCACTTAGTCAACCGCGGTCCGAGTCCCGAACCCGGTGGCTTAAACTCACGCCAGGCGCGTGTGTGTGCGTGCCCAAGATCCCGAGAGGAGAATGGAGGAGAAGGGATTGCGGCGTGGCCATCCCCCCTGGGGGGAGATTTCCTGCTTTCTGTCTCTCTGTCTCTGTCTGTCTGGCAAGCGCACGCGCCCTATAGCAAAAACCTCTCCAAAAAAAAAAAAGATTTTTTTACGATAGGGCACACCAGAGGGCAAAGCAAGAAATCACCCCTCCGGTATGGCCACGCGGCTCTCTCTTCTCCATTCTCTTGAGTTTAAACCCTTAGGTCCAGGACTTGACCCACAGTTGTCCAGCAATGTAGCCATTATGCCATCTGCTGGTCCCTCACAATTTTTTTTTTTTAAAGAGTTTTTCCGTAGGGTGCAAGGGCTGAGGGGAAAGAGTGAGAGGGCCAGTGTGAAATCAACCCCCAACGGGGAGAGCCACACCCAATCCCTTCATTCTGGAATCTTGTGCACGCACGTACATGTGCCTGGTGATTTTCAAGCCACTGAGTGAGTCCAGGGCTCAAAACACAGTCGACCACATGGGAATCAAGCAACATAACCGCTATACCCATTTGTTGGCTCCTAGGACACAATGTTTTAAGAGTTAATTACACAAAAGCTATGGCAAAGGCCCGTTAAGCCGTCAAAGCATGTTCGTATGTGAAAACACCGATGTGCCTCATGGTTTTACAGTGGGTTTATTCAAAATTGCCTCAAATACCTAGCCTGAAGTGCACTAATTGTAGATTTAGTACTTGTGATGATCCCTAAGCACACATAATGTTAAATCACAAAATAAGGGAAAATGATTTTTTAAAAAAGGTACTTCTGCTTGGATCCTAAATTCCCTTATACATGTTTTGTGACACAAGAAGGTTGAATTCAGTTCCTAAGTGCAGGCACCACTCCAGTTCCTGGTAAAGGTTTTGAGTTAACATCTTTGGCCTGGGGAAACACTGGCCGTGTGAAGCCCTTGGATTTCATACATCAAAAGCATATCAAATAATACATGGGATTACAATCATACTAGACCAGGATCATTAAAATGGAAGTGACGTGAGTCTACCTAAAGTACCAGCGCCTAATACTGCAAGATACATAAGCGCTATTTCATTCTTGCAGTAACAGTTCAGAAACATTTCAGTTGTCACTCAGTGGAAGAAAATCCTTAAACTACACCAGAGAGTAGAGGTTCGAAAAAAATTCTCTTTAATTTCAGGGACATCCTAACTACTGGCCCCTTCAGAATCCCTGGAGGCCATGTCTAGGCCCCCTGAAAGCATGGACAGGAATGAGGCACTTGGTATAAACTCCATCCGGCTTCCAACTGACCTCCTCCTCTACAAGGGCCTTCTGCACAGTAGCCAAACCTGGCCCCCAACCTAGCTGTCTGGGCTGTACCAACCCTCAAGGAGCTGCACACCCTGGCAGATGTACTGGAGTATCCACTCCCCCTGCCAAAGCCCACCTCCATTCTTGCCCTGCCACAGCTCAACTCCCTCTCGAGTCAGGCCCCTAGATTACCACCCTCCCATATTCCAGAAGCTTCATGCAGTTTCAGTGTCAAGCCTTTTTACGACTATGTGAGTGGCTCTTAAAAGAGCCTTTGGGTTCTTTCAGATTGGGCCTCTAGCCCCACTTCTCACTTCTTGGCCGCCACCTTCCTGGAGCTGGCTTTCTGCGAGGGCAGCTTCGCCTTGCCGGCCTTCGGCCTCCCCACCCTCGCCTTGGCTGGGCTCTTCTGCTGCTGCTTCGACGGCGTTCCCCGGACCTTTCTCTCGTTCCTGGTGGCTTTCTTTCCCGAGGACGCCCTGGGCTTCTTGGGCCTGTTGCTGGCCTTGGCACTCTTGGGCGACTTCGAGTCCCTGGACAAGACCAGCTTCTTGGCCTTGCCAGAAGTGCGCTTCCGGGCCCTGCGCTTGGCCGGCTCAGGCGTCGCCTTCTTGTTGAGCTTGAAGGAGCCCGAGGCGCCGGTGCCCTTGGTCTGCACCAGGGTGCCCTTGCTCACCAGGCCCTTCAGGCCCAGCTTGATGCGGCTGTTGTTCTTCTCCACGTCATAGCCCGCGGCTGCCAGGGCCTTCTTGAGCGCGGCCAGCGACATGCCAGCTCGCTCCTGCGACGCTGACAGAGCTTCCGTGATCAGCTTCGACAACGACAGGTTCGGCGTCTTCCGACCGGCTCCGGCCAAGCCAGCCGGCTTCTTCCCGCGCTTCTTGGCCAAAGGCTTCTCCATGGGCTGGTCCGCAGGGCCAGGCAGGGCTGCGGGGGCCGTCTCGGACATAGCAGGTAGGAACGCTGGGGGAGTCCTGCAGCCACGGAAGCGGGGCGGGGCCTTATATAGGACCTGCCGCGCTGTGATTGGTGCATCGCCAGGGCGCCGCCCCGCCCCTTGGAGGAGGGGCGTTTGTGTTTGTTTGCACCCCAAAAGTTAAAGCCCATAAAGTTCCTGTGCAAGGAACCTCCCAGATTGGGCTGCCAAAAGATCCCTGGAGCCTCGGGGATCACATGCCATTTTTCCCTGTACTGGAGAAGGGGCCTGCTTGCAGCACGGAACCGAGAAAGCCTCGATTTCCCGCCAAACGCCACACGAAGGCCGACACTTCTTATCGTTTCTTGTCAATTCAAAAGTCACGTTCAGTAAGAGATCGTGCTCACCTCTTCACAGCGGTCTTCCGAGAGGGTGGCGTCTCAGCAGTAAAGAAAATAAACGATTCGTGCCCTAATTTTTACCGAAAATGATTTGCAAATGTGAGGGAAGTAACACATCGCACGAAGCTCTCCCCCGCTCGAGTGGAGGGTCACCTGCAACAGCCAGGCAAGCACCCAGGGCACGTGGGCTTCTGCCACCGAGGCCATGCTGGGGTCCTGCGGGGACCCCAGGACAGGGCAGTCACCAGGCTGTCGCACGTGGTGTCCTCTCGGCCAGAGTCAGAACAGCCTCCTGGCGGGTTCCCTCGACTCTCGCTCCTGGTTCCAGTAATACAGCCCCTGTCTCCCCCACCCCTGCCTCCCGGAAAGGGACACTTGCTGACCCAGATTGCTTCTCCGTCAGGCAGGCCCCCTGGCCCTCAGGGCCGGGTGGAAACCACAGCCGCGACCTTTAACAAGGCGGGGCAGGCATGGCTGCCGCTGTGGGAAACGGAGCAGGAGCAATGGCCAGGCCCTGGTGGGCGGCCCGCGGATGGGAGTCAGCTCATAAGGCCAGCAGCCCGGCCTCTGCAGAGGAAACTCCCTGAGGACCATCTTGTGAAGATCCCAGACGCCTCCCCGAGAAGTCGGGGAGTTATTCTGCAGCCCAGGGAGCCCCTGGAGGTTACACGAGGTTTGATGTCTGGGCCTTGGCTTTAGGTTTCTCCCACAACAATCATGACTGCAAAGAGCCCAGGGGGCAGCGGGTTGTGACAGCCGAGTAGAACGGCAGCAGTATTATGGGGGTGGCAGGAAGGAGGGAGAGCCTACACCCCAGTGTTAAAGCAAAAGGATGACACTTCGAACTTGCCATTCCAACGTGGTGTAGAAAGGTCTCTCCCTTTCTCTCTCTCACTCTGACACACACACAGACCTGGATCAAAAATTCAGAGAACAATATTACCTTAAGCACCGGCACACTGATCTATTCTATTCTAGCTTATTTTATTTAACAAAACAAAACAGAACAAAACCAAACACTGGCTGCAAATCATGAAAGGGATTTCACAACCTACCAGCCCCCTGGGACTCTCGGTTTGAGAACAGTACAAGTGCCTTCCTCTGGCACCTTCTGGGCTCACTTAATGTTTCTACTCCTGAATGACCCCGAGTGTCTGCCACTGAATGTCGGTACCTTAGACGCTGACATTCTTTTATTTTTGAGAGATTTTTTTGCTATAGGACATGTGCACTCTCCAGAGACACAAAGACTGAGAGACAGAAATCTGGAAATCATCCCCCAGGGAAGATAGCCACATTGCAATCCCATCTCCACTCTCTTCTCAGGATTTTGAACATGCAGGCACATGCGCCCAGCCTGAATTTCAAGCCACTGAGTCCAGGCCTTGAATCGCAGTTGGCCATGTTGGGAGTCTAGCACCTTAACCTTTATGCCACCTGCTGGTCCCAGAGGTTGGGTTTTTATTCAAGCTGATGCTCATATTACAGATTGACTGACAGACTACTGCTTTCAAGGTAACAAAATTGGAGAATTTAGAAAATACTTAGATTCCATAAATTAAGATCCAGCAGAACAACAACAAAGTGTATTTTACATTGGATAGCTAAAAAAGAACCACAAAATAAAACCACCTACCCACACACGCACACACATACATGTATGCAATGGAAGCTGTCACGCACACACAAAATAAACAGCTATTTTCGTTTTAAAAATAATTACTCATATCTCTCGTGACATGAAACATGTACAGCTCATTTTTAACATTAAGTTTACATTCTCGTATTTCGCGCTATCAGTGGGAGACTAGCATGGCTGTGATCACTAGCATTCTCCACCCGGTGCTTCCTGGATGTTTTTAGAAATCAAGATTTAGCTCTCGTTTTTCAAGGGAGTATTGGTTTTTGAGCTTTTTATTTAGTTTGCAGTTGTCTTTGCAGACGTCCTGTCGCAACTAACTCTGTGTTCAACTGATTTCTGTGTTTGAATTACATGTTGATTGCTTCTTGTTCAGCTGTTAAGTGGCTCTGTATAAAGGGCGTGTGGCTACATCTATGTTTTGTAAAGGTTGTCTCTTGAAGTATCCAAAAGTCATCAAGGCTCAGTGGAGTACCCAGTGCAGGTAAGAAGCTGTTCCAGGGCTGAGGAACATAGAAAAAAAAAACATTTAAAATGAAAAATAAAAGCATTATTTGGAGATAACACCTAAAATGCAATGGCAGCAGTTAAGAAGGGCCTGCATCTAAGACAAAAACCTGTCCAGGATCTCAAGCCAGGCGGTAGCCAAGAGGGGGAGGTGCAGGGAGGGTGTCTGCCCCTTGGGGTCACAGGAACCTGTGTGGCTTGTTTGGCAGGTTGCTGTGGCTCCTTTGCCAATGGAGCACCTTCAAGAGCCTTGGGCAGCAGCTTATAGGAAAGAGGAAATAAACTCAAGGACACGGTTTACTTAGACCCCTGACCCTCAGGAAGAGCCTTTTGAGTAGCTGGAAAACACCTGGCAGGGGAGCCTACCCCCCCCCCCCCCAACACACACACACACCGGCAGTCCTCATGACCTCAACCTCTCTGATCAGCTGTGTGTGCAGGTAAAGACACACTCCCACTTGTACCATGTCTTAATTTGTGATTGGCTAATCTGGTGTTACTAATTAATGCTACCCCTGCAGACTGATGGCTAGAACAAGTCAGAGCGGCTCATCGCTGGGTGATGGGAAGAACTTCCCAAGCCATGTGAAGGCTGATGAGCCAGTCTGGAAAGCAGGAAAATAAGCTGTGGAATTCGGGGTGAATCTTCTGTTGTAATCTAGAATGTGGACTGCTCAGGAGGAAGCACATACGTGTCCTCATACGGGAGGACAGCCTGAGTTGGGCGCTGCCTGTCTCCTCCGCCCTTGCCGGCTCTAACCCTCTGCAGCCCGGAAGAGAGCCAGAGGTGAGGCAGGTGACAGGGAGCTGAAAGATGGTTGGAAGATGTGGGCGTGGGGAGGAGATCTCGGTCCTGGCAGCTCCCGACAAAGCAGTCTAGCTTTCCTGCTAACTGAGAAAATCCAGTCTCTTTCTGGGGAACCCGCTGCCTCCTTCCCAACAGACCACAGCAGGCTGGGAACTTCGTGAAGGATGTACTTTACTGGGCTCCTGGTTCTGGGGGTTCACGTCTGAGGGCCCTGCGGGCTGGCAGGGACTGGCGGAGTTCCGAGGGTGTGGGGCATCACAGGACCAGAGGGCAGGTGGGGCCTGTGCTCTCGCACTTCCTATAAAGCCGCTAGCATCCTGTCATGGGCCCTGTTGATTTCCGACCGCCTCCCGAAGGCCCACCTTTCAGTACCACAGTTGGATAACTCTCTCTCCTCTCAATATGGTCATGAGAACAAGCAAATTTCCGAGGTGGGGGATGTGCATCAAACCAAGCCAGGGGTTTCTATGAAATGTGTATAGGTCCTTGTCGGGGTGGTCCTCTGCGGGATCACAGGGACGTCATGGGGCTGAGGTGTGTCCTGTCACACCCACCACTGAGTCCTCCCCAGCAGCGCTGGTGCACACCGGGAGCAGGCAGAGAGCTGCATCTAGGCTTTCAGTTACCACACAGGATGAACCGGCACACGCAGGGCTCGCTCGGCACTGCCCACGGTTCCAGGCTGAGGCAAGCATTTGGAAAAGAGTGGCCACAGACACATTCAGGTAGGTTTAAAGAAAGACCTGCCTGGGGACCAGCAGTTAGTGTAATGGCTATGTCACTGGACGCCGATGTAGTTGACCATGGTTCGAGTACCAGACCGAGTGGCTTAAACTCATGCTGGGCGCATGTGCGTGCGTGCCCAAGATCCCCAGAGGAGAGGAGAATGGGAGAGAAGGGATTGCGGTGTGGCCATCCCCCTGGGGGGTGATTTCTCGCTTTCTGTCTGTCTGTCTCTCTGGCGAGTGCATGTGCCCTATAGCAAAAACCTCTCCAAGAAAAAAAAAAAAAAAAAAAAAAAAATATATATATATATATATATATATATTTATATATTATATATGTGTGTATGTATATATATATGTGTGTATGTATGTATGCGTGTGTGTATATATATACATATATATGTGTGTATATATATATACATATATATATATATGTATATATATATATATATATATATATATATTATATGTAAAAGACCAGTCTGGAAGGGGAGACTGATAGAGAGGGGCCAGGAAGAAGCAGGCAGGGACGTGGTATCCCCTTGATCCTTGGATATCTCTGCTAACTCGGGGTGTGGCCTCCAATGTTCTAACCTTTTATTCAGGAGGCTCCCTGGGGCTGCAGGTGGTCTGGCCCTTCCCCTCCCCAGTTTTCCTCTACCCTCAACTCACACCATGACTTGTATTCAGTTCTATCTAGTGAACACAACTTACCCAATACTTCGCTCACCTCCCAAGGGCCTGCTTCTCAACCACGAATGTGCTTCCAAGCCCCCAATCAAACTGTGCAGCCCGAGCACTAACATCAGAAAAGAAAAATTTTAATGTTAACCATGCAAGCCAATTACAAAAAGGAACATGAGCAAACCACTTTTGAGCCATAAGACCACATCCTGTAACTTGGCCCATCTTCACAAAACCTTTGCTTCGTATTTTAAGTTCCACTTCAATGCTGGCCCAGTCCTAGTCAAATCTTTTTTGCAAGGACACAGCTCTCCTTTTGGACGCATGGGTGGCTCTGAAAAGAGCCTTTGGATGACATCATTGTGAAAAGCTGTTTACTTGGAGCTGGTGTACTTGGTGACGGCCTTGGTGCCCTCGGACACGGCGTGCTTGGCCAGCTCCCCGGGCAGCAGCAGGCGCACGGCCGTCTGGATCTCCCGCGACGTGATGGTCGAGCGCTTGTTGTAGTGCGCCAGGCGCGACGCCTCGCCCGCGATGCGCTCGAAGATGTCGTTGACGAACGAGTTCATGATGCCCATGGCCTTGGACGAGATGCCCGTGTCGGGGTGCACCTGCTTGAGCACCTTGTACACGTACACCGAGTAGCTCTCCTTGCGGCTGCGCTTGCGCTTCTTGCCGTCCTTCTTCTGCGCCTTGGTCACCGCCTTCTTGGAGCCCTTCTTCGGGGCGGGCGCCGACTTCGCTGGCTCAGGCATTGTGAAGCTTCAGTACTCTAGAAAGCAGAATGAGACGAGGACGCACATTTCTGATACTTATAGGGCCTTTATGCTAATGAGGGATTCAGAGCACGTCTCTGTTAATTGGAAGAAAAACTCAAGTTGTCATCCGTGGGCAGAACTATGCAAATTAGGTATGAAAATGAAGCTTTTCAATTGGCCACTTTACGACTCTGTCTATCAGCCAATCAGACCGTCGAATTTACTACCCAGAAAATGTCTATAAAAGCGGCCGCGTTTTGTGTACTTTATGACTCTGTTTTCCTACCCCGAACTTTGTGTTTTACTTTGGTGGGTGTTTGTTTTGGTTTACTATGTCTGGCCGGGGCAAGCAGGGCGGCAAGGCGCGCGCCAAAGCTAAGTCTCGATCGTCGCGGGCCGGGCTGCAGTTCCCGGTGGGCCGCGTGCACCGCCTGCTGCGCAAGGGCAACTACGCCGAGCGGGTCGGGGCCGGCGCGCCGGTCTACCTGGCGGCCGTGCTGGAGTACCTGACGGCCGAGATCCTGGAGCTGGCGGGCAACGCGGCGCGCGACAACAAGAAGACGCGCATCATCCCGCGCCACCTGCAGCTGGCCATCCGCAACGACGAGGAGCTCAACAAGCTGCTGGGCAAGGTGACGATCGCGCAGGGCGGCGTCCTGCCCAACATCCAGGCCGTGCTGCTGCCCAAGAAGACCGAGAGCCACCACAAGGCCAAGGGAAAGTAACTTAACCAGCACGGATCTCCCGGAAGCGCTATTTAACCCCAAAGGCTCTTTTCAGAGCCCCCACCCTTTCAAACGGAGAGCTTAAGTCACTACGCACGGTGAAGTGTTGAGCCCGGGTAGCCTGCTGCTTTCGGTTTCTGGAAATGGGCGAGGGTCGCAGCGGGCCTACTTGTAGGAAGTGGGAGCGGAAATGTGGTAAGTTGATAGTATAGTAATAGTGTCAGTAGGTTCTTAACGACTTTACAAATCGATACTCCCGCAGGCGACGTAGGTAGCACCGACCGCGGCAGAGGAGCTCCGCAGTAGGGCATCAGGCGTCCTCGGGGACGAACTTCCGAGCGCGGCCATTACCCCGCTATGCTGTCTCCTGTCCGCCCTTTTCCGTGTAATGTAGGGCGCAATCTGCTGGCTGTACTGGTTCTGTAAGTCCTAGGACCCTTGTACTTTGCTGTTAAAATACGGGCTGTAATTTGACTGATTCTTTGAAAGGGGCCTCAGGAAGACGTGGGGTTGGTGTGAGGGCACAACGTTGCTGGAAGTGCAGCGCTTCTTCCGTAGACCGATTGCGAGGCTGGGGCCAAGTTTTGGCGCCTGGGCCTCACTTCTGCCCCCTGGAGGTTGGGTGCGTATCATGCCAATTTTAGTAAACCTGCATGCAGTCACCTAAGCACGACTGGCGTTGCGCACACCACAGTTCACGCGGTCACTCGCACAGGCTCGACTGCGCAGCTTTCCCTCCCTATGAACGCGACTCCAACAGGGGGCATCAGAAGAAGCGGCCCTCTGATGGCGCAAAAGGCCCAGGGCACTCTCCTAGGCTCATGCTTTACCAGGTTTTCTTTAGATGAGCGGCTACGCCTGGGTGGGGAGGGGCGTGTGGGGCCGGGGTGCAGAGGGTGCCTGTGATCGCCAATGGAGCCAGGGTGCACAGGGTGCCAGATCGCCCGTGGGGCAAGGGTGCAGAGGGTGCCAGATGGCCTGCGGGGCCGGGGCTGGGGTGCAGAGGGTGTCAGATGGCCCGTGGGGCCTGGGTGCCGAGGGTGCCCAGACACCTCCTCTGCAACCAGCGTTAAAGGCTCCTGACATCCCACCAAGCGCCCTGCCTGCCACCCTGTCACGGAGGCCCAAGTCCCAGCACCTGTCTGAAGTAAAACAGAAACACAAAGCAGCCAGCCGGAGTGGTGCTGCCCACAGTGCCCGTCTGACACTGCACTGAGGTCTTAGGCAGCCTCTTCCCCGCTCACGGGAGACGTGACTCCAGGAGCTTGTTGAAGGCCAAGTGGTGCAAACCCTTGTGGCCACTGTGATGTCCACGCTTTGTCAGTCAGAGCAAGTCCAGTGGGCAGCGGGGCTGACCATCATCGGATTGGGCACAATGGCACCTCACCAGCTGGTGGCTGTAGTGCCGGCGAGGACCGAATTCTTGGTGCCCAGCAGGTCCTGGAAGTCAGAGAACTTTGCCCTTGGGTCAGACAAGTGTGAAAATGGCGGTGAGGTAGAACAGCTACAGGACTTGATAAACGTATTCTGGTGAGAAAGGGAGACTGAGAAGGCCAGTTCGAATTCTTTCCTCCGGTCTCTAGGCACGAAACCGTGTATTTGGTGATGGAGAAGTGAGCGGTGCTTTGTGTTGGGGTCCTCAACCTTGAGGTTTCTGCCCTTTAGCAAGTCTGCCGTGGGGTGGGAGCCCCAGCTCACTCGCTGTCAGTCGGCGGGGTGGCCCCGAGCAGGCAGTGGACGCTGGTCCGGCAGAAGCTGAGCCAGCGCTCGACTGAGTGAGTCTGGAAGTCAGCTCAAGACCAGGAGAGAACCGAGCCCACACGAGGCTGTTGGATCACTAACAGCATCTTCTCGTTCCAGTAGGAAATAGCTTCGGAAAATCCAGTGTGCCCTGCAGGGTGGGGAGCAGGAAGGACCCCGGGAGGCTGCAGTTGACCAGGGCCTACCTGAGAGGTGAGGGGACCTGCTCCAAGGACGGCCACCGCGACGGCACCCGGCCCTGCTCCAGCCGCGCTGCGACCCCCCACCCTGACATGTTACTGTCTAGACCCAAAGCCCTCCCTACTCCTGGGACACTCCCCCAGTGGCGACAAACTCAGTCACTTGGCTCCCAGTCCTGGAGCAGGTCCGCACCTGCGGGCACCCAAGGTCCCGGGAGGAAGGTACTGATTGAGGCAAGGTGCCGAGAGTGCCAGACCCAGGCCTCCCAATCTCTGCGGCACCAGCCACAAGGACAGGTCGTCGGCAAATCTGGATGTGAGGCTGAGAGGGTGCTGTCACCTGGTATGTGGGAGACCACAAGCAAAGCACGTTGGCTTAGCAGTGTCACCAACGGCAGTGTCCCTTCTGAAATGTCCAGGTCATCTCTGCAGCAGTCTCCTTTCCTTCACACCGTCTGTCATCTCCACTTACTTTTTTTTTTTTTTTTTTTTTTGGAGAGGTTTTGGCTACAGGGCGCGTGCGATCACCAGAAAGAGAGAGACAGAGAGACAGAAAGCGAGAATTCACCCTCCAGGGGGCATGGCCACGCCCCAATCCCTTCTCCTCCATTCTCCTCTTAGGATCTTGGGCACGCATGCAAATGTGCTCAGTGTGAGTTTAAGCCACCAGGTCCAGGACTCCAACCATGGTCACTTCATGGGAGTCCAGCCGTTGCGCCATAGCCATTGCATCAACTGCTGGTCCCCATTTAAACATTTTTTTAAAAAGAATTATTTTTTATTTGACTTTATTTATTTAAATTTAATTTTGACCAGAGAAGGACAGAGTGAGAGACATAGAGAGAAGGAAAGTGAGCAAGCCACCAGGTCCGGGACTTGAACCACAGTGGGCCATGTGGAAGTCCAGCGCCCTTAACCACCACACCACCTGCCAGCTCCATTTAAACTTTGAAAGTAAATATGATCAATTTTGGATATAGGTTGCCTTCTCAGGGGTAGAAGAATAGATTGATCTGAACTTATCATTGCAAATTTACATATCCCTGTTGGGTATAATGCGTGTGTGTTAGATTATCTGGAATGTAGTGAGTAAGGGCCCATGCGTAGCCGCAGGACTCCCTCTCCCTCTTTTTCTCAATACCAAGACATTGCACCAGCCACGTCAGATCGGCAGCGTGAGCCAACCCCGCGGGACGTGCACCGCTCTCTTCACACGGAGGAAGGACCGTGCCTTACAGTGAGCCCAGCCACCGGACGGCTGTCTGCTTCGTTATGTCAGCGGAGCTGGAGCTGGGGCAGGCTGAGGGAACCGGCAGCTCTCCGGCCTTCAGGCTTTGGCACCATGTTGTAGTCGAGGTTCTTTCTGAAAGAAGCAAGGCCGAGGCTCCAGGCCTGCTCCGCGGCGTTAGCCACCAACGGGCCCGCGCCTTCTGCTCGGACTGCCGTAGTGAAACCCCGCAGCCCGCACGGCTTCAGTGACAGATCCATCTTCTCATCTTTCTGGAGCCCAGAAGACTAAGATCAAGGTGCCCAAAGGCGTTTCTGTAGAGGCTTTTCCTAGCTTAGATCCTGCCACCTCCCTGTGTGGGCCCAAGTGCATGGAGAGAGCTCTGGGGTCTTACTCTTGTGAAGGAACCCGCCCTGTGGGATCGAGACCCCATCCTTTCCACCTCGTCTGACCTGTCTCCATGCACACAGGATGAGGTTCAGGAGATCTGCACGGCTGACCAGGAATTTGGGAAGACAGAATTCAGTCCATGGTACGTCCTCCTAGCCCAACAGACCATGTCCCTCTCCCACACAAATGCCTTCATTCCATCCCAGCCGCCCCGAGGCCTTGAACTCATGCTGATGGCATCCTAAGGTCAAAAGCCCAAAGTGTCATCTAAAGACTTCTAAAAAAGGGATGGTGGGACGCAAGTCCATTCACCCTGTGGCAGAATTTCTCTGAAGCTGTGAGCTCGAGGAACTAGACAAGTCACATTCTGTAAATTCCAGAGACCTGGAGCTTGGCCCTGGCCCCCAGCCCACGTCTCTCCTGACGGCCTCAGCAGTGCCCCGGCCTCGAAGGCCCCCGCGTGCAGTGCCCCCCAGCTCACACCTCTCGCTCTGACCTCCTCTCCAAAGCCCTGACGCGTGCGTCCAGTTTTACTGACTCCTTCACTGGGAATGAGCGCTGACCTCCCAGTCTGGGCACCTCCAGACTCGGGGTTAACTCGGAGCCCAGACCCGGGTGGCTCTCCCCCGATCCCTGAGTGGCAGTGCCATCCGCCCAGGTGCTGAAGCCTGCATTCCAGGCTAAGGCTGACTTTCCTCCATCTCCACGGACCCAAACCCTCCGCAAGACACGTGCCCTCCACCGCCAACACGTCTTAATCCGCTCTCCAGACGGCTCACGCCAACGCCGGGGGCCATTCGCCGGCTTCGGGCCTCTCCAGATTCCACGTCCTCATTCCACGTCCTCCGCGTCCTCCAGCCCGGCAAGCAGCTCCGCTCCTCCGCCTCAGGAGAGAGCGCCGTGGCCCTGCTCTCCGGAAAGCGGTCTTCGCGTTTTATGTCACTGTCATTTCACCTTTCAGGCCTCGCAGCTCGTTCTCGGGGAGACCAATGTACCGTAGACCTACCCGGACGGAGTGAAGGTTTAAAAACAGGAGCCGCAAATCTCACATGACATTTTAGGGTCCCGTTTGTTCACCTCAATTTGTGTGTGCGCGTGTGCGTGTGCGCGCACATGTGTTTACGTGTGTGTGTGTTTGGAGGAAGTGTGACTATTAATAATGAAGGAAACACAAAGGCCGTATAGAAGAGGGCACAGGAGCACGGGCAAAGGGTGGTGAAGACACCCCGACGTAGAAGTGCCAGGGGACGGACGCCAAGCTGGTGCGGGGGCTGTGACACAGGACGCGAGGCAGACCTCCTTTACAGAGGTGAGCTGCAAACCGGTAGGGAAATGGCAAACCCATAAGACAAAAAAGGATTTAGCATATTTTGCATCCTTGACTAAACTCAAATGGGCCATACCCATGGGGGGTTGCCGTCCCAGCACACGAGCCGTGCATGTGGGACAGTCCTGCGCTGACACAGAAGCAGGTGACCACGAAACTGCACCACGCTCAGAACTGCTGAGGATGAAGGGAATCGCCTTCACCTTGGAGAATTTATCCTGGCGTTATCTATTAAACTCTACGGATATTTGGGAAGGGAGCAGGTAGCCACAAATCTATTACAAAAACAAAAGCTCCTCCATGTAAGGGCCTATGTTCAAGATTTTTTTTTTCAGCACTGTTAAAAAAAAAAAAAAAAAAACAAAAAACAAAAAACAAAAAAAACTAACTAACTATACCTGCCAACCATGAAAATCACCATAAGTAAGAACACTGTTGGCCTGCACAGTGGACTCCCTAGCCGCACCACGGAAGATGCACAGCAACCCAGAACAAGGCAGGGCGTCTTCGATCATGACCGCGTAACGACAGAGAGGCCTGAGACCGGCAGTCTGTAACAAGTAGAGGTTTATGTGGCTCAGGACGCTGGTGGCTGGAAAGCCAGCCTCCGGTGCCGCAGCACAGCCTGGCAGACAGGGCGGAAGGTCAGTGAGTGTGTTCGGAGGGGACACCTGGGGCGGTCGTCTCCCTTTTCTCTGTCTCTTTCTGGTGCCCCAGAGATAGAGACAGAGTGCGAGAGAGAAAGTGAGAAGGATACCCCCCAGGCATGGCCACACCACAGTCTCTTTTCCTCCGTCCTCCTGTCCGAACTTTGCACACGCACACACATGCACCCAGCACACTCTCCAAGCTGCCAGGCAGGTATGAGACTCAAGCCACAGTCGGCCACATGGGATCCAGCTGCCTTAACCGCCCAGCCACTGGCTGGCCGGCACCTGCCGTGTGTAACAGCCTGCTGTCCCAGGCTGCCCCTTCCCTGAGAGCTCGACTGAGTGTCCACGGCGTTAACTTGTGTGTGCGGGCGATGCCTCCTGCCCCACACACCTGCGTGGCTCACCTCCTGGAAGCCTCACACCCAAGACTCTCGCCCCGGGGCCAAGTCCAACACAAGAACCTTCGGGAGAGGAACATTGTGAAGTGGGAAACAGCGAGACCGGGTGGCACACAGCTGATACTGGCTACAGAGGTGGACAGTCGTGGGAGAAACTTCACATGTGCCTCAGGGAGGTGGGCGTGGAATGGCATGAGAACAGGCTATTAAGCCTCAAAGCGTCTGAGCCCGACCTGGTCAAACGAGGACCACGTAAGGACTCGGAAGTTAGAGGTTTGGAAGAGAAAACAGCGGGCGGGCGACCTCCACTGCCGCTTTCTGTACATGGTAAGTTGCGACTTTGCCGATCACACTTGCCCGACAGCTGGCTGCGGGCCTCCGCTCCCGCTGCTCCCACCTGCTCCCACCTCTGCCCCGGCCTTCTCTGCTCCTGGGACAGAAACGCAAGCCCGCCCCGGGCATTTCCTCTCCCGTCTTTGCCTGTGTCCGACTGAGCGTCTCACTGTCTCACTGCAGCCCTCAGCTGCCAGGGGGGCCACGAGTTCTTCGAGGGGCCTGTTCTCTGCAGGCCAAATTCAGGCACCGAGCAAAACCCTCTGTAGTGTATGCTGGCTCCGGGCGCAGGCACGTTCTGGGTAACCCCGGGTCTGCTCCTCTTCCTCTGGGTATCGCAGTGAACCGTTTCCCCGCTGGAGCCCCTCTGTTCAGATCAGTGGGTCTGGAGAACTCTCCAGAGATGCCTGCAGTTTCCCGCTGGAGAGCTGCGGTTTCTGGCCACTAGCTATTAAAGCCACTGTGGCCGTGTGACCCCAGCCAGGGCAGACTCCAAACCGCTCTGGCCTTCTGCCCTTGACGGTGCTCCTGGGTGCGGTCGAGGGCTGCTTCCAGCTGCACTCTGGCCTGTGACCGGTGCCCGGGGCCTGTCCACATTCTTCCCGCCTCCTGTTTGCTGTGCTGTCCCCATGTTAGGAGGTAGCCAGGACACTTGCTGTCCCCATGTTAGGAGGTAGCCAGGACACTTGCTGTCCCCATGTTAGGAGGTAGCCAGGACACTTGCCGCGGATGTTTGAGCCTCAGCATCAGCCAGAAGCCACCTTCTCAGTGGGCCGGCCCCGCCCCTTCCATGCCCAGAGGCAGTGGTGCCTGCGGCGGGCAGCCATGGACTGGGGAGCCACTGGGAGGGCCAGCACAGCATGGCTGGAGGTGCCCCAGCAAATGCACTGGGGACACAGCTGAGCTAAGCTCTCCCCGGGGACCACAGCCGGTTGCCGGGCAATGTGCTGTCAGGATGGCTGCTCTTGTCCCCCGGGGGGCCTGCGGTGTTGCCAGGTGGGACGGCTGGCTTTCCCCACTGTCACCCACGGAGCAGATGTCTGCTCTGCGCATTTGAGTCTGAAGGGGAGCTGCATGGGCGGCAGCCCCTCTGGGCCACAGCCAGGCACGGCCGCCCCGGCCCCGCACTCAGGCTGCAGCTGCGTGGAAACAGGCATGGGGCCGACCGTGGCCACGGGGTCCAGCAGGGCAAGTGGCAGGGGGCTGCTGGCAAGAAAGAAGCCAAGATGCGAGGCAGGCAGGAGGAGCAGGTGAGGCCTGGAGGTGGCAGTCGGCAGAGGGCTGCAGACAGCTCTGCTCACGGCCGGCCTCCAGTCTCCACTCACACCGCCTCCGCCTCCTCTTCTCCCCAGCTCTAAACGAAAGCCAAGCCCCGAACCGACCCCTGCCCACTAACCTGCCCTCTCTCCTTCCTCCCATTCAACATCAGCTATTGTTAAAGGAACACTTTTTAAAATATCTTCCGGGGGCCCGGCAGATGGTGTGGTGGTTAAGGGCACTGGACTCCCACATGGCTGACCATGGTTCAAGTCCCAGACCTGGAGGCTTGCTTTCTCACTTTCCCTCTCTCTCTCTCTGTCCCTCTCTGGTCAAATCTAAATAAATTAATTAATTAAATAATTCTTTTTAAAAAGGAAACTATTAATATATATATATATATGTGTGTGTGTGTGTGTGTGTGTGTGTGTATACAATGTGTACATATATTTGGGGAAGATGTCCATGGGACACTGGTTAAGTTCTGTGCATTGGGAACCGGATCCCACATAGGCTATGGTGGTTCGAATCCCAGCCCTAGTAGCTTGAGAAACACACATGCCTAAGTACCCAGAATCTCAACCAGGCAGAAAAATGGTGGAGAAGGGATTGTGGGGTGACCATGCCCCATCACAGGTGCTTTCTCCACCTCTCTGTTTCTGGTGAGTGCATGCACTCTCTGACAATAAAAAATAAAAAAAAGCAAAAAAAAGTAGGTATCTTTCCCTTTTTTTAACGTTTTTTGTTTTGTCATTTTTTGTTATTCTTTGTTTGAGGAGAGGCCCGAGGCTGGCTCAGCCCCGAGGCCTTGGGCAGCCACTTCCGTGTCCCTGGACGAACGTCATCTTCTGGAAAATGGCGCGTACAGTGGTGCACAGGCCTTGTACCTAGAATCTGTCGGGGTTCTGCCATAGGCATGTGTGCTCTCTGGGGAGATACAGAGAGAGGCCAGAGACAGAGAGAGGGAAAGCGAAAAATCACCCCCTAGGGTGGCTACACCACAATCCTCTCTCCTCCATTCTCCTCTCAGGATTTTGGCCACTCACATACACGTGCCCAGGATGATTTTCAAGTGGCCACTCCGGGCCTCAAACCGCAGATGGCCACATGGGAGTTCAGTGCCGTAGCCACCACACCACCTGCTGGTCCTTGTATCTCTCCTTTCCTGCACTGAGTAGCCAGTGCTGAAATGTGCAATGGCCCGCAGCCCTGCAGGACCTACCGGGAGCTCCCTTCTGGGACCCACAGCTGAGCTGTCAGTGGCCAGCATGGCGTGGCCCAGGCAGTGGCCTGCACAGATCTGCCCTGGCTCCGGAGCTGCCTCAGAGCCCAGCAGCGCGCCCGGCTGCCCAGATAGCCTGGTGCTGTCCAAGGTGGACAAGGCCGGCCAGGACGTGGTCCTGCCCCGCCTGTGAAGTCACGCCAGGCCTAACTCACCGCTTAGTCCCCATCGTGGGACTTGGAAATCGGTACTGCTATTTCACTTCTTAGGTGAGGAGACCAAGGCAAAGAGGTGACGTGGCTTGTCTGAGTCGCCTCCCCAGGAAATGGCAGCGGGAGGGGACAGGGTGGAGGTGGGTCTGAGGCTTGGAAGTCAGGTTTTCGGAGTTAAGGGGAGAAAGATGAGCAAACCGATGGGAAGACCACAGACGGGCAGCAACGTGAGGAGCCCCAGATAAATGCCAGTGGGACCTGCTTGTCGTGCCGTCGTCATGCTGAGGATTGCTACCAAAGCCACAGACGACCCCAGTGGAGGAGCGGTCTGAGGCGAGGACTGCCCGGCTCCATGGAGACCTCGCCTTTGTTTGATGTATTGTTCCTCGATTTTCAATCTGCACTGAAGGTTCAACTAAGAAACGCTGAAAACGGGGCCCTGGTCCTTGGTTATTTGCAGGTCGACTATGAGACCACACTCCCAGGTTCCTGCTCTCGCACTTGCAGATGAGCCCAGGGGAGGCCCTGGCAGGAGCTGATGGGCCCAGCACCTCTGCGCATGCTGCTCTGCTGCGGGCTCCTCCAGGCCACCCGCTGCCTTGGCTGGTGGGTCCTTCCCTGCCACCTCCCGGGCGCCACATCGCCGCCCCCCCCCCCCCCGCCCCCCGTCCCTCGAGCAGGAGTAGAGGGCAGCTCCGCGCCGCGGCCCATCCTGGGTGGCCCGGCCACCTCCCTGGCCCTGGCCCTCCCTCGTGACCAGTCTGTCCAGCTCCTGTTAGAACCTCTTTGCTGCGAAGACGTCCCACGTAGGGGCGGCCGGACTGGGCACAGCCGAGGGCTTGGCTGCGCTGAACGCTCGTGCCCAGGCAGTCCATGCCACCCCGACCTCGCTCTGGACGCCGTCTCCCCGCTTCGTGGAGTGGAGGTTAGTGATATCTGAGGTCCCTTCAGTCCCAGAATCCTGGAGATCCCAGAATTTCTTCCCAGGGAAAGGTTAGGGCCTGCACGCTGGTGGGGAAGGAAGTGGGAGCACTTTCTGTGAGACCCAGGTAGAGAGAGGAGGGACGGACGGAAGCAGCAGCCCGAGCCCCTACGCCGGGGCTGTTCACAGCATGAAGGGACGTGCCCTCGTCGAACAGCAGGGTCCTTGTCCCCAAACTGTTTCTGGTCTGCTGCTCTACCTGGTTTTTCTGCTTTTTAAAGTGTTATTTATCTTATTGTGTGTGTTATTATATATATATTTATATTTCTTTTTTTGGAGAGGTTTTTGCTATAAGGTATGTATGCTTGCCAGACAGACAGAGAGAGACAGAGAGACAGAGAGACAGAAAGCGAGAAATCATCCCCCGGGGGGATGGCCACACCGCAATTCCTTCTCCTCCATTCTCCTCTCGGGATCTTGGGCACGCATGCACATGCGCCTGGCGTAAGTTTAAGCCACTGGGTCTGGAACTCGAACCGGGTCAACTACATGCGAGTCCAGCAATGTAGCCATCACACCAACTGCTAGTCCCATATTATTATATATTTTTAAATTTCCTATAGTTCATACGTGCTCACAAGAGAGAGACCGAGAGAGAGAAAGGGAAAGTAGGAAAGCAAGCCACCAGGTCTGGGACTCGAACTGTAGACTGCCATATGGGGGTCCAGTGCCTTAACCTGCTGGCCCCTACAGAGGCCCCAAATCAAGGGAGAGCGCTTAGGGACCGAGTGAACAAGAGTGGAAACAGCACCTCAGTGCATGTAGGACCAGGGCGGCGAAGTCGTCCCTGGAGAAGCCTGCCAGGAGGAGAGGCCTGAGGCTGGCTCAGCCCCGAGGCCTTGGGCAGCCACTTCCGTGTCCCTGGACGAACGTCATCTTCTGGAAAACGGCGCGTACAGCGGTGCACAGGCCTCGTCCTAGCATCTGTCGGGGTTCGAACAGTGCAGCACGACACGCAGCACACACAGCACCGGGTCCCTGCTGACCTAGGACCCACCTGTAGCTGCTATAAAGCATGCAGAGACCGCCTTCCTGCGGCTTGCAGGGCGCCGCCTCCCCGGAGAAGGCGGCTAGGCTGGCTCTCAGGGCTCCGCAGAGCCGCCGTGGCCCTGCTACGCCTTGTCCTCACGCCGTCCTTCACGGAGACCGAAGGACGACACACAGGCCTCAGCTCCGAGGGACTCTGCTGGACCGCGGGCGCTCGCCACCTGCACCTGGGTTCTCTGGACAAGGTGACTCACAGGGGAAGACGTGTGGACGTGGTGTGGGGACGTGTACTTCTCACGTGGGCAGGCCTGTGCAAACCCGTGCCGAGGCAGAGGTGGTACCACTCCTAAGGGGGAGCCCGAATTCGGAGCAGTGTAGTCACAACGTCCTCACCCATGTTTCTGGCGTGAGAAAGTCAGCCGCTCCAGTTCAGTACATCCCTTCACGTTTCCTAGTCAGTGATAGGATGGGGCGTGAGATGGAGGGGTGTGTCTCTCGTCCGTGACAGCCAGACTCCAAGATGACACCGTAAGTCTCACCCCCTGGACCCACTCACTGCGCAGCCCCCGCACGTCGGCCGGGATTGGCCTGGGCCCAACAGAACGCGCGCCCCTGCTTCGCCCCCCGGATCACGCATTCCGGGCCCGCTCCATCGGGGACCTGTGCAAGTTCCTTCCTCCCCAGACACACAGGATGCCCCCTGGCAGGCCAGGGCACGTCCCCAGCCTCTCTCCGGCTGTGGCCTTGAAGCAGTAAGGGGTCTTGGACTCCACCTGCCTTGACGCCCAAACCCAACGCAGAGCCGTCAGCAGGCTTACTCTGCTCACACTCCCTGTTCTCTCAATTTCTTTGGCCTTAGACCACTACGGGACATTTCAACTCTGAAGTTAGAGCTTAAAATGTGTGTGTTGGGTGGTGAAGGCAGCTGGACCCCACGGGGCCAATGGCCACTTCACATCATGGACCCAGTGACTTGAAACACGCACCCCACGTGCGTGCAAGTACACCCCAAGTCCCAGGAGGATGAGGGAGAAGGAAGGCCTGCAGCAGGACGGGGTTCTCCCTCGCCCAGGCTGCCTCTCCAGTGAGCACGCCCACTCAATAGCAAACTTAAAACTAAAGCGTGTGTGTGTACACACACACGCATGTGCAATGTAAGATCTGTAAGATCGAGAACTACACACATGCGTACAAAGTGTAGACATTATAGTAAGAGGAGCAGCCCACACTGGGTGTCTCTTTGGTCCATGACTGAGACGCAGCTTCCTGGACATTGAGTTAGTTGGTCGTGATGAATTCTATCGAAATTGCAGACCAGAGAATGGCTAGGTATGTGGCATTTAAAAAGGATATCCGGGGAACCAGCAGTGAGCATAATGGCTATGTGGCTGGACTCCCATGATTCGACTGTGGTTCAAGTCCCGGACCCAGTGGCTTAAACTCACACCAGGCGCCTGTGCATGCGTGCCCAAAATCCCGAGAGGAGAATGGAGGAGAAGGGATTGAGTTGTGGCCATCCCCCCGGGGGGTGATTTCTTGCTTTCTGTCTCTGTGTCTCTCTCCGTCTTTCTGGCGAGCACATGTATCCTATAGCAAAAACCTTTCCCAAAAAATGATAATAATAATAATAAATAAATAAAAATAAAAAGGATATATTCTCAAACTTTAGTTTTTGGTAGGAGACTCAAACTTGCTGGTGTGAGAGTACGAATACATGATGCATTTTAAAAGTTTCTTTGTGTACGGTATAATAAGACGATTCTTTGAAAATAAAATGGGTAAGCCAGGGGCCAGCAGGTGGCAGGTGTCTAAGGTGCTGGACTCCCATGTGGCACTCGTGGTTTGAGTCCTGAATCTGGTGGCTTGAAACATCCTGGGTACATGTACATGAGTGCCCCAAACCCGAGAGGAGAATGGAGGAGAAGGGACTGTGGCATGGCCATCCCCCCTGGGGTGTGATTTCTCGCTTTCTGTCTCTCTGTCTCTCTGTCTGTCTGGTGAGCACACGCACCCTATGGCAAAAACCTCTCCAAAAAAAAAAAAAAAAAAATCTTGACCTAGTCGCCTGCAGAGGGCGCTGGTGGAGACTTCCCTCCCCGGCTCACTGGCTGGGCCGCAGGCTGGCCCAAGGTCAGGCTCTACACAGCCAGCTGTGGGGAGGTGGACTCGAACTCAGCTTCCCCGAAGAGGGTCAGGCTACGCACAATGCAGCCGCACTGGCTCCCGTGGCCACGGGCAGCAGCGCCCTCCAGTGGGTGTGGCCGCTCGAAATCCCTGCCCTCCATTCTCCAGCAATCGGTTTTGTGCACACGTCCACACACGCTGGCCTACTTTTCAAGTCGCAGGTCTGGGGTTCACTGCAGCCCCCTCCACACGAGACAGCAGGGCTCCCTAGGGACAGATTCCGGCTGGGCAGTTCGGCCAGGGCAGGGCAGGGGCAGCTGGTCTCTGCCTGGGTGCCCGGGGTGTGAGCCGGCAAGCGGCGCTCAGGGCTCCAGTCCTGCTCTTCACCTAGGCTGGCCCAGAGGCCAGAGGCCACGCGGAGGCCGGACCATGGTTTCCCGAGGAAACTGCCTCATCGCGACTGAGAGCGCGTCCATGGGGGGCACGAGAGCCACCCGGCCACGTTCACGGCCGCAGAGAGCACCGCGGAGGGACAGGCGGGAGCTCTCCCCGGGAGACGAGGCGGGGCAGGTCTTGTGAACAGAAAAAGCAAGACAGCGACACAGCCGGCCTGGACACAGATGTGAGTTCCAACGAGGGACACACGGAACTGCACGGTCCGGTCTGTAAAGAAAAAGAAAACAAAGGAGAAACGTCACCCATGGGCCAGCTAACAGGAGCAGGAGGGCACAGAGAGGGCGGTACCTGAATACCGGGAAAGTCAGCACGCACTTGCTAAAAGTACACTTTGTCACCTAGTGTTTTTTATTCCATTTACTATTTATTATTACTATGATGGAGACAGAGGTACAGCATTCCACAAGAGGGACCTGAAGCACATCTGCCCCGTTTCAGTTCAGCCCCTGCTCACAGCCGCAGCGGCGTGTGGAGGGGGTCTCCAGGTAGGAGCCCCGAGCCGAACCTGCGGCCTGGCCCCCAGACCACTGCTCACTGCTGCCTACTCTCTAGCCCCCTCAGAATCTCTGCACCCAAATACAGTCGTGCTGATTCCATTCTCAGTCGCCTAACAGGTCCCTGGTCTTTTCTCCGCCCTGGAATCGAGTCAACCCCTTCCCTAAGTGGCGCTGCGTTGCTATTGGCAAATGGTTGTGCGTCAGTGGCGTCCCTACGGGAAGGAGCCCCTGTGCCTATGCCCGCCGACCTACACGCACACGCAGGCCCGCGTCCCCCTGTGTGACCGCGGAGTGGGAGCAGCACGCGGACTCCGGCGGCCGCGCGGACTGCGGGCAGCTGTGCTGTGCCCTGGGATCGCGCAACCCGGGCGGGCAAGACGCGCGTGGGGAAGCGCTGCTTACAAGAGCACGTGCTTCGAGGGCGGGAGCTGGAGTCTGGCGCACGTTTTCCCAGCAGTCTTCTCAGCACGCCCCCTTAACCACCGCAGGCCGCTGGCCCCTGCCCCTGTGCAGACGGGGGACCGTCCACCAGGGCGCACTGCCGCGGACTGGACCGAGGGAGAATGCAAGCAGCACAGGGCTCGGAGGTCAGCCAGTGAGCTGCGGGAGGACAGTGAGGAGGGAACAGGTCCACAGGAGCAGCTGCTGCTCTGCAGGACTCGCGCAGTCCGGGGCAGCCCAGGCTCAGCCCCTCCCTGGACGGAAAATCCGGTCCCGCCATGCCCCGCCAGTTACTCCTGTGCCGTCAGCCCCCTGCAGTGGCGGTCTGCGGTGAGTCCAGGAATGAGGGCTGCACTGCGCCTGCGTCTGCCCGTGCACCTCCAGCGTGTGGTCATTCCCAGCATGGACGTCCTTCCTAAGGCCACACAGGCAAGCCCAGGAGCCCATAGCAGCAAACAAGGCGGACGGCTTGCACTCATCGCAGATTGGCGTCTTGTCGGCCACCTCCACTGTTGACCTTCTGCCCTTTGGACACCTCCAGTTGAACAGCAGTGGGCCCCAGGTCAGCAGGTAGGTGGTGGCTAAGGCAGCTGGATCCCATGTGGCTGTCAGCGGTTCTAGTCCCAGACCTAGCAGTTTGAAAAAAAAAATATTCAGGGTGCATGCGTGTGTGTGTTCATAGTCCCAGGAGAATGGAGGAGAAGGGGTTGTGCGTGGCCACCTCCCCCGCCGGGGGGGTTGATTGTTCACTCCTTTTCCTCTTGTGTCTCCCAGTGAGCACGTAAGCCCATTGCTAAAACGAAAAGCAAAGAATAGAAGTGGTCCCTCAGTGTAGAAGGGCATGAGAGGGGCAGAAGGCAGGATTGAGGATTCAGAGGGACTGCCGGGTAGTTATTGGATCCGAACCATCTGGAACACAATGTAAAGTCTGTACTTGACACACATGCACGCACATGTGTTGCACACCACGGTGTTCTGGCATCACCAGCCTGGCCAGTACATTGCTAAGAAAACAAAGGCTTTGGTCTTGTCCCTAGGTCGTGACAGAAACAAATGACAGATCAAGGCTTGATTTATCTGTGGACAATCCTCTGTCTTCAAGTCACTCGAAGAGATTTGTTTGTCAGAAAACACACTGTGCTACAGGAGACAAGATCATCTGAAAGACTCCAGGACATGGAGCGTTCAAGTCCCTCGGAAGTGGAAGCAGCAGGGAATACATACTGGAAAGTGAGGTGTTTGCCTGTAACCCCAATGAGCAGAGCAAATTCCAGCCACTTCTTGCAATGGTTGTGATCGTTACTAAAATGGGTATAATCTTACCATGCTGTAATCAAATGCTCACAGAACTACCGTTGCGGGTCTGTCTTGGTGCTTCATCGACCCCTGTTATTTATTTATGTATTATTTACTCATACTTTTTCAGAGACAAGGTCTCACTGTTGCACAGGACGACCTCGAACTCCGTTCTACTTCGCCCTCCTGGGTCTCTGGATCACAGGAACGGGCTGCCATGCTTCACCGCCTTGTCTTAGCAAACCCCGAAGGGGACCGGCTTACTGCTCCACCATCCCCGAGGAAGCCCAGGTTCTGCTCCTCCCAGGGCCTACACGTGCTGCTGAAGGTCGCGGCCACGTCCTGACCGCCGAGGGGCTCGTGGCATCTAGGCGTGAGACCCTGTGGGGGAGGCTGCTGTGGTCCCTTCGGTCTCCTTGTTTATGAAAGAAACAAATAAAACATAAAAAAGTCCAACAGGCACATTTGTTTTGCACAAGCAGGGTCTAATTAAATAGAAGATGCTTGCAGACTAAGGTTTATGAAGTGTTGATAAAATACGTCGCTTTAAGTATCACATACAGCATTACTTTAAGAATGACTCATGAAACATTTCATTATTGTCACATCGGAGCTCCTTATGGCCTTTATTTGAGTAGCAGGACGTGTGTTTTGGAGACCTGGCACAATGGAACTACTAATCAAAGCAATGGCCAATGCCCTGTTACAAGCAGACACACCCGCGGCAGAGGCCTGTCACCTCATGCCACACAGCAGGAGTGTATTTTGTCTCACTGATGGGCGGCTCGTAGTTTTTAAAAGACAATTCCAGCCAGACCATGTGCCTTTCATTGCCAATTTATTCCCTTCTTTCTGGGCACATAAACGCACCCCTAGCTCAGACGTCTCGCAAAGGATGGCTTCAGAGGACAACTACCCAGCTCAGAGGGACTCTTAAGCCTCCGCGTCTGAATCAAAATATGAATGTGTCTTTCAAACCCTACACATTTCTTTTTTCCTTTTAATGAAGCTCTGGAAAACGTCTGCCGTGATCTTCACGGGCACTGAACCCATATATGGTAGGTGGACGAGTCATTCCTTAGCTATGCAGTAACTAAAGGGTGCAGAGTTTCTAATAACAGAAATAGATATGCTCGAGTGTTCACTTCTCGTTGTTTTCCCACTATGATTAACGCTGAATTTCAGATCTAACAAGTAAATTGTATTCCAGCATGGCCCTACAGCATATACCAAAATACTCAGCAAGGCTACTGACAGACAGGTTCCTTCCAGCATAGGGCACCTCGGCTTGTAGGCTTTATGGACATCATCCGTGTGTAATTTGAAAATTACTCCTTTTATCTGTTCCCTTGAGTTCTCTTTCAGACTCCCCTTTGGTCCCAAATACCCTGAATTCAAGGTATTTTAACCCCTGGAGCAGTTGTCCAGAGGAAGAGAGAAGCAACAGCCCCGCCCCCAACCCTTGGGAGCAGAAAGGAAAAGAATTAACCTAAGGAATTGTTGACAAAGTCAGGTGCAGCGGACAGAAATAAAACCACACTACATAGAGGGGTGTCCCCAGGGTCTGGAACTTACCCCCAAATGGGCAATCATGTGTTCGGCATTAAACTAGACCAGTTTGATGAACTCAAATGCCCTGGGCTCCATAGGCAGGACTCTCCGAGGAGCCTGTGTTACTTCCCTCACTTAGGCGCAGATTTGTAATAAAAATTTTAATGCCATGGGCATGGTTTTTGGACATATAGGAAGCTAACCACTTAGAGAATAATATTTGCGAGGTCAGAAAACTCCACAGTTAAAGATCGGTTTATAATTTACGAAGAAAATAGAAAGTTTTGTTTCTCAGAGTTGAAATTTGCCAAGCACGGCGGGAAATATCGCCAGTTTTTGGCACAAGGCTTTGTGCTTTGCTTATAATTTAAGATCTGCCTGAAGCCTGAGGCTTCGGGGATCATTATCTGAAAAAAATCGGGCTGCTCGGTGCAGACAATTTTGATATTTTTTGCTTTTTTTGAGGTGTAACAAACACAACTCGGGATCGGAGAGGACACTCTGCGGCTGCCAGCGAGGCGGGCTGGACAGCGCACCAATCACGGCGCAGCTCCGCCCTATATAAGCGGGCGGGCGCAGCGCCGCGGCCCGAGTCCCGGCCAGTGCCTCCGCTTCCGGCTCGAGTTGCTCTCCCCACGCTCGCCTGCGACATGTCCGAGACTGCGCCCGCCGCGCCCGCCGCCCCGGCCCCTGCCGAGAAGGCACCCGTGAAGAAAAAGGCTCGCAAGTCTGCAGGTGCCGCGAAGCGCAAGGCGTCCGGGCCGCCGGTGTCCGAGCTCATCACCAAGGCCGTGGCCGCCTCCAAGGAGCGCAGCGGGGGTGTCGCTGGCCGCGCTCAAGAAGGCGCTGGCGGCCGCGGGCTACGACGTGGAGAAGAACAACAGCCGCATCAAGCTGGGCCTCAAGAGCCTGGTGAGCAAGGGCACCCTGGTGCAGACCAAGGGCACCGGCGCCTCGGGCTCCTTCAAGCTCAACAAGAAGGCGGCCTCCGGGGAGGCCAAGCCCAAGGCCAAGAAGGCGGGCGCGGCCAAGGCCAAGAAACCCGCTGGGGCCGCCAAGAAGCCCAAGAAGGCGACGGGCTCGGCCACCCCCAAGAAGAGCGCCAAGAAGACCCCGAAGAAGGCTAAGAAGCCGGCAGCAGCTGCAGGAGCCAAAAAAGCGAAGAGCCCGAAGAAGGCGAAAGCAGCCAAGCCGAAGAAGGCGCCCAAGAGCCCCGCGAAGGCCAAAGCGGTGAAGCCCAAAGCTGCTAAGCCGAAAGCCGCCAAGCCCAAGGCAGCCAAGCCGAAGAAGGCGGCAGCCAGGAAGAAATAGGAAGTTCTTGGGCCAACTGCATCCTAGCTCGACACAACCCAAAGGCTCTTTTCAGAGCCACCCACAGGTCTCAGTGAAAGAGCTGTTGCACTCGCAGGGGGCGTGGCTGGGAGGGGGACGCCTGGATGGGCGGGTCCCCGGAGACAGGTCGGGGGAGTGGGGACGACCCGGGGCGAGCGAATGAGCTACCAATGGCAGTTAAGTTTATTGCTGCCAAGCTGGCTGACGGTGAGGCAGGGCGCAACCGTTCGGGATCACGCAAAGTGTAGAGTTGCACACACCGAGCTGGCGAGGTGCCCGAGAGCTGGATCCTAACGCGCAGATGATTCCTTCCAAGAGGAACAGCGTCCCCCAGGCCTGGTTACTCGGCAGAGACACTGCGCCTCTCATCGCCACCTGCAGGTATTAAGGCTGAAATGCATACAAGTTCCCTGTGTTCCGGGGACTCCTTCAGACAACGCTCCCCTCAAAAAACTTAGAGCGTCCTCTACGAGACGCCGTGAGCTCGGGCTTGGCGGCTTATTTATAGTAGCTTCGGGTAGCCTAATCTGAGCTTTTTGATTGGGCCAAAGTAAAGTAACTAAGTGACCAATGAGAAAGTAAGCATTACAGTGCCTGTGCCATTCGCATTGGTGACGACACACTAGAAATAACCCAATCAGAAGCCAAATCTTATTAGCCTCATTTGAATACCGCGTTTATAAATGAATGTGGCCAGGCGGGGGGGTGGTGACAATTTCCTCAGGTGTTTGCCGTAGGGTTGTGGTTTAACGCGCTAGCATGCCTGATCCTACAAAGTCTGCGCCGGCCCCGAAGAAGGGCTCCAAGAAGGCGGTGACCAAGGCGCAGAAGAAGGACGGCAAGAAGCGCAAGCGCAGCCGCAAGGAGAGCTACTCGGTGTACGTGTACAAGGTGCTCAAGCAGGTGCACCCCGACACGGGCATCTCGTCCAAGGCCATGGGCATCATGAACTCGTTCGTCAACGACATCTTCGAGCGCATCGCGGGCGAGGCGTCGCGCCTGGCGCACTACAACAAGCGCTCGACCATCACGTCGCGGGAGATCCAGACGGCCGTGCGCCTGCTGCTGCCCGGGGAGCTGGCCAAGCACGCCGTGTCCGAGGGCACCAAGGCCGTCACCAAGTACACCAGCGCCAAGTGAGGCCGTCAAGTAAGTGTTTTTACACCTAACCCCAAAGGCTCTTTTCAGAGCCACGCATGCGCTCAATAAATGAGTTGTCATCTTTTTTATTCCAAGAGAATTTTGCACTTCTCACGCAGCATACAGAACCATGCTACCCTCTTTCCTGCTGCCCTGCTGGTCCATTAGGAACACTTGCAAAGTGCAGGGAATAGCGGTAACCCCACGTTGAGTGCGCTCTGCAGCACGTGCATGCTCTCCCAGTCGCTGTTGTTGTTTAGTGTCACAGAGGAGAGACCAGTGTAAACGGAAAGTGTCCCCCACGGGCTCTCCATTTCTTGCCGCCTGGAGCTGATCCGGTGTGCCGGCTCACAGTCCTGAGCCCAAAGAGCCTGCTTACATTTTCACCATCTGGGTGTATCATAGAGTCACAAAGGCTGAAGGCGGTTTCACAGGACGATTTCCAAGGTCTGGGTTGGTTTGTGGATCTCAGGGAAGCAATCATGGAGGCCTCTTCAAACTATGTCAGTCACCTCCCTTATCCCTTGGAGAGTCTTAGTCTCTCGGAAACACTCAGCTTGGAAGTTTTCTGTAACAGGAGGCCCAGTAGTCGGCCCATGCCGGTGTCTGACTGATGCTGGGCTCTAGGGCCCCTTCCCAGTCGGCTCGCCCTTTCCGGGGTCCCCACCAAGGACTGAGTGGAAGGGGAGCAAAATCCTGTGGCAAGACATAGCTTATTCTGCCCAGGGAAGCTGGCTAAAAGGGTTTGCTGCTGGGAATGGGTTATGGAGGAAAAGTAGGAAAAGACAAGAGACTGCCAAGGATTTCCATGGGGGCGACGTGGGCCAGGGAGAAATGAGAGACCGGTGTCCTCACAGTGTCACAAACGGCCTCGCAGATTCAGAGATAGGTTTTCCATAACGTGGCAAGCTTGGTACCCTGATGGACAACTCAGAGCCTTGATAATGGTTTATAAATTCCTCAGAGCAACAAAGATTGGCTGAGAAAGCCAGGACTCGGGGCCAGGGACACCACAGCTGGCTCCAGCCAGACCTGAGCTGTGGTTTCAGGCTGCCACGTGGAATCTGAGCAAGGTGTCAAGCGTGACAAGAAGTCTTCACCTGAGCAGAAGGGTGGCTCAGATGCACACATACAGTTACACACAGCCTCCCCACCAGGGACCGCGAGGACTCTGCTCTGGCCCTTGGGCTGGGGAGGGCCGGGTCCCCCCACTTGGGTATAGCGATGACCCAGCCATGGCTGACTCCTTCCAGTACTGGGATGGCAGTGACTCAGACACCCACACCCCACACGGCACAATTCGGGGTCAGCCCAGCTGCGCCAGTGCCTCTGAGCACCTGGTCGAAGCAAACAGCAACCATCTCTAGAGGAACTAGCTTTCTGGTAGGACTCAACCAGTACCATGGATAGAATACCAAAGGAATTGCATGAGCATGTTCACAGTCCAAATTAGCCGAACACCCTGGGAAATGAGGGAGCGGGAGCAAGAGCAGCCGACCGTGGGAGCAACGGTGGTGAGGAGGGAGTTTGCAGACACAGGCCTCACAAGACCAGTTCACTTGGCTTTAAATTTTTTTTTAATTTCTTGTCTGTTTATTTTTTTAAACAGACTGTTCCAAATATATTGAGGGACTGAAAATACAAAGAGTGATGACATAGACTTGAAAACAGAACCAAATAAAAACTCTAGAAAATAAACATGTAGAATTAATTACAACCTGGAATTAAAATAAAATCCTACATTATGGTTTTAGTGGTCATTTGGACCCAGAAGAAAGTTAATGAACTATGTACGCACACCTTAAGGAAAGATCCGAAATGCAGAGAAGAGTGTAGACGTGAGGGTGGGAGACCTGAACAGGTAGGATCTGCGATGCATCTAATCACAGAGCCAGGAGGACCACTGGCGAGAACGAGGAGGGGTGAGATTTACAAGATCATGCCTGGAATTTTCTAGCATTGATGTATTACCCCTATAATTAAAAATAAGTGAAGTGGAAACTTGTACAACAAAAAGGAAGTCAATGTGTGACACTGTCAAGTAAGCGCTGTCATTTGTTTAGGATAAGGTTTTTACCACAGGGTGTGTGTGCTTACCAGAGAGAGACAGACAGTGAGAGGGAAAGTGAGAAATTACCCCCAAGGGGAATGGCCAGCCTGCAATCCCTTCTCCTCCATTTTCCTCCTGGAATTTTGTGCACCCATGCACACACATCCAGTATGATCATCAGCGTGGTCAGCCATGTGGGAGTCCAGCACCTTAGCCACTGCACCACCCGCTGGCCCCCTTATAAATGTTTGCAACAAATGTAATACTGATTTTCATGACTTGTGTCTCTTGTTACAAAATGATAAAATGCATCAGATTAAAACTTTGTTGCAATTCTACATGTAGAACAATCAGGCAGTTGATTATATTTCAAGTGGAAAGTGCTTGAACTCAAACCCTGGTTACTATGTGGTTTCTGGTGGCATTTAACCAAGTGCCACACTGAGGAGCCAAAAGAGGTCATCGATTATTTACAAGTATTACAGTTCTAGCTGTCGTTATGAAATCCTGTTTGTTCTAATACTTAATGGGCTGTCTTGATTTGCATTGCTTACATGATCAGTAGCAAATAAAAATATTTGATATTCTTTCCTGTTGCAGATTCTGTTAGTTGCTTTGCCTTAAGTGTGTTAGCTAATATCACAAGCAATATGCCACATTAGGTACACTGGCAGGCATTGTTTTATCTCCTCTTTTTCACAGAAATGGCTTTAGTAGTTCATGATTTCTACTAGTATTTGCATGTGTGTGTCCACTGCTGTGGGTATGCAGTCTCTACTGTGCTGATGAAGTCACTCTTACTTAATACATTTTGGTAGGAATGCACTATGAATTTTATCCAGTCATTTTGGGTGTCAGATGTCATCATCGCTTTCCCTCCTTTGGTTACAGTGAATCCTAAGTAGACTTCATAAGGATGATTCATATTTGCATTCCCAGACCATACTGAATTTGGTCATGGTGGATTATCTTCAGCAATGGCTGGATAAATTTGCTTGATAATTTACACGGACTTTTTCCTTCCATTTATGTTCATATGTAAAATTGTGTATGATTTTTCTTTGGGGTTTATTACCTTGGTGGCTTTTGCCATTACTCTTATGATCACTTCATGAACTCACGTGTCTCCTCCCATTTCTGTGTGTCAGGACTCCAGGGGGACATGCACAGCGGGTGCACACGGTCAAGGCGTGTCCTAAGACTGACATCCGGCGGCACCTGGTCATCGAAGGCCTTCACTGTCCAGGCTGACATATTCGAGTACCTGACAAGTTAGAGCTGGCTGTCCCTGGAGGCCTCCGGTCCTTGAAGGACCCCTCTCTGGGGGGTCGACTCACCCTCAAACATGGCTGCTGTTACTCCTAAAGAAAGAGAAATCATAAAGTAAATGCGGGAGGAAGGGGTGGCAGCCCTGTGTGCGGAAGCCTTGGAAAGCCACGGAGCCACATCTGCCAGCCTGTCCTCACCGTCATCCAGGTCTGACACGCTCCTAAAGGAAACTAGGCTCCACTTCCGAGGTAAGGTTGAAAAAAAAAAAAAAAACAGACATTGTCTAAAACCAATACATTGTGGTCTTTATGCATGAAATATTTGAATGCAAATATTATTTGTGTTTTGGCGATTAGAAAGAAACCACCTATAAAACCTGGGCCTGATACCTTTGTAAATGGTAGACATGAAAGAATTTCAACAGTTTAGACTATAATTGAGCACTGTTTTCAGAGGCAAAGGCCAATAAAACCCCGCCTTCATTCCCTGGTGGCTTTCTTACCGAGACGGTAGAAGGCCAAGCACAGGCTCTGCAGCTTCCACAGAACAGCAGGGACTTGTAGAATGTGCTGGGACTACCTGATCTGAGAAACGCACACAGCAATCTGGAAACTGATCTCGGTGCATGACTGTGATTCAAACGTCCAAAAACTAAAGAAGGAAAATAAGTATTTACAATACAAAACAGAACCTCAGAAAATACAGTGTAGTATGAAAACAGGAGAAAACAATACTATTTTTAAAAACACATTTAAAATTGAAGATGTTAAAGGTAACTTTACTCCATGTTGTGCATAGGATTTAAACTTGAGGACTGGGTAAACGTTTTTTAAAATGTTGAAAGTAGAAGGTAAGAGTGACACGTTAGCAGAGGGAGACAGGAGAGAACTCCCTGTCGAGGACTGGAACGTGATCACCGAGGGATGCCAGCCTTGCCAGTGCGTTGCAGTGCGGCTTTCGTTTGCAGCGTGTATTCATGAACCAGTCGTTCTGGAGAGTCACAGACCGTCCCTGGGCTCGCCAGCGGCCTGGGCACTGCAGATTCAGAGCTGAGGCTGCCCTGGGGCCTCGGGCGCGGAGGTAGAGGAGGTTGGCAGCAGATAAGGCCTAGAAACCTATTTCTCTTATGCTGAAAATCTGCAAGGAAACGAGTGGCACCGAGTTCATACTGCGACGTCAAACTCATTACATTCAGACAGAAAAGTTCCCGATTTCGAGATGGTTAAATATCAATGTTATTGTGACATAATTTGAAATTCAGGAACAGTCCATAAGACTGCCCTATGTCTGAATCCAACTGCAGAATTTGGGGTCTCCAAAACTACCCTTAAATCCAGTCATTTACGAGGACTTAGGAGACCCACTAAACTAGCATGCTGAAGGCTACAGTTTATTATTACAACAGGGTACAGATTACAGTCAGCCCGGAGCAGACACAGGGAGTCGAATGTAAGATGTTTCAAACACGCTAACACTTGCCATCACGGACACGTGACAATACTAGAGAACCTCCAAAAATTCATGGAATTCAAGTACAAGTTTATTTTGGTGCAGAAAAATGAAGTAGCATACTCTTCCTACACAAAGCGAGTATGTATGTTCAGGGGAAATGATCGTGAACTTTTCAAAGACCCCTCATAGAATACATGTGGAATAGTGACAACCAGACCACCCACGGTTTTCATCATAATGACATGGTTGATTGGAGTCTTCTGGACTCTCACCTGTGGAGCAGAGCAGTTACGCCATGGCTCAAGCCCTGTATACATCACAGACAGAGTCGGGGGCACGCATGCACACACACCTGGAGTGTTTTTCAAGCGGCTGGGTCCAGGACTCAGAATGCAGCCAGTTATGTGGGATCCAGCCCCCTTAAGCACCATGACACCTAGCTGGCCCTTGGATGAGTCCCATCCTTTGCTACACACACACTCATAAGAAAAGCGTATTTGTGCACTTTTTGGCTAGATACATCAGTAACCACAGCTGGAGTCTGTAACTGCTAGGCTTTTGAGTCCCTGGCCCATTGTCTAGGATATTGAGATGACTGTGAACCAATAAATAATGAAGAGATTCCTGTTGAAAATGCTGGTGTTTTACTCGGATGAGCAATCTCAGCAACCTCCTCCTTAGCTTGCATCCCCAGCTCCTCTCCAGGCTGTGGCTGCAGAAGAAGGAAGTTCCTGCAAGGCAGAGCTCAGTTCTGGGGGTGCCACGTTCTTGGCCTCTGTTTCGGTAGCAGGGGTATTGAGGGCCGAATAGAAGGAGGGAAAAGCTGCTACTCCCATGAGCAGCAGCACTTCAGTGGTTTTTCCCTCCATAAAGCATGAAACATTATACCATATAAAGGGAACAGGAATTGTAGAAAAGTAGACAGACACTCTGTTTTTTACTTTTGTTTAGAAGTCTGATAATGGGGCCAGCAGATGATGTGCTGGTTGAGGCACTGGATCCTATGTGGCCTACTGTATGGTTCAAGTCCCTGATGTGGTGGCTTGAAAGTCACACTAGGAGCATGTGCATGTGTGCCCCAAATCATGAGAGGAGAATGGAGGGGAAAGGACTGCAGCATGGCCATCCCTCCAGGGGGTGATTTCTCACTTTCCCTCTCTCTCTATCTCAGGCCAGCACATGTGCCCTGTGGCATAAAATAAATAAATTGTTTGATCATGAATATTACTCTGTAATTCCCAAAAGTACAATGATAGTTGATAAATCTCACAGTCAAATTATAGCTTTTCCTGGAGGTGCTTGAGAGAAGAAAGGTGAGAGGGATCAGAAAGAACTTAGAAAGGAAAGGACAAAGCAAACTGTTACTATGAAGGGGAGACAACGAACTTGGAGACCAGAGAGAAACCCACAGCAGAACGTGGGAGGAGAAAGGAAAAGAAGTTGGTGGGAGATGGACCTCACGGCAGAGTCTCAGCCGAGTGTAACACCTATCACGTCACAGCTGCAATATTCCCTCATTTCTTGGGCTTCGGGTTGAGTGAGTTGACCAAAATGTCACCACACCCGAGAGGCTGCCCTGACCGGCAGGTGGAAAATGGCACCCTTGTATTCCCAGTCTTCACTTGGCCCTCCTTCTCTTCCTCATGCTGGGCACCAAGGCGCACCCGTGTACCGAGTGTTCCTCATTTGCCGCCCCTTCCCATTCTCGGGGCTTAAAGTCCTAAAGGCAGAGGTCTGGTGGTTTTCGCTGCCGACCTCTCGATCCCTGACCCCAGTGCTGTTCCCACCACATGGGCTCCGGGAGAGCTGGCCTTAGCAAGCACACATCTGCAGCAGCGGTGGGGCTGGGCCCACTCCTCGGGCTTCGGCTGAGTGAGTGACTCGGGCTTTCTGGGTCTCTCTCTCCCCATCTTTATAGAGAGACTGACAATCGATTCCATGGTAGAGTTATCCTGGCGATTACTGTGATAATGCACACAATGCTCAGTGACGGACACTCAGTAGGCAGTTCTCAGCAACCATGACATTCCCTTCCCACTGATCAAAACGCAAACCTGCGTGCTCAAACCTCTTCGGATCAAAATTTAAAGGGAGAGAATATGAGCTTTAGAACTACTAGAATCCCCACCAAGAAGAGTAGTTGAGAAATTAAAAAACAAAACAGAACAAAGCAAAACATCACTCATGGGTATCTCTTGACCCAGCATGATCTGAGCCATTATCTAATACTAATAATGACCGAGGTGTGGGAAACCAGGGCGAAGGTTTCTGACGATCTATCATATGAGCAAATGTAAACACAACCCTCTCCTGTGAATAGCAATAATGTTGATAGCAACATGGCACCTAGCAAATAGACCCTTTTCATTACTGCAGTCAGGGAGAGAGATGAATGCAAAGAAGAAATGAATGCATGGAATAACCGAACATGGGAATCGGCCCATGGAAGTTACGACGTATGATAACTCTGATCTGCCCGAGAATGACTGGCTTGTGTCCATATCCCACGCAAATCCAAGCCTCTGGGCTTGCTGCACACTAATTTATTACAAGGAGATCTTCTCCTGAGAGGCCTAAAGTGCATTAACTTTTTTATTTTATTTTCTGTTTGTACTGTTAAAAAAAGTACTCCTGGTACAAGTCTAGTTGCTAGGAACTTATTATTTACCATGGCCTACCTTTGCTAGGAAAAATCTAATTGAGAAGATGGGAAAAAGTCCATAACTTAAATGTCTTGATTAACAAAACTTATGGATGATTCGAATTCTGCATTCGTTTGTTGATTCAGTCTTTCTCTGAAGGCCTCCCCTTCCTAGACACCTACCTATGAACCTTTCTGTCTTCACCGTATTTCTGTCCTCAAGGTCTGAGTGGATAAGATTAGGTACTGTCTTGGCTTGGGTAAAGACTCTGAAAGCAAAAGGCTTAGTTTAGCTAAGCTGCGCTTTGAGAGGTCCCTTCCAGTATCTGAAATAAGGAAAACACAATCCTTTGAATCAGTCTCAAGCTTGAGTGAGCATCAAACCACCTGAAGGATTTTTAAAAACACATTGCTAGGTGTCACTCCCGGAGTTTCTGATTCAATGGACCGGGAATAGCAGCTGACGATCTGCATTCCTAAATTATCCCTGCGATGCTGCTGGTCCTGGGTCACATTTGCATAACTTTGTTTTAACCGACTCGGAATTGCCATGAACTGCTACTACCAAATAGCCATACAACCCCCCCGAAAAAACAGAGATTTGGAGGTAAAAGGGCTCCAAATTGGCATAGTCTGTCCTCATCGAGGGCATGACCTGGGGGGGGGGGGGGGGGGGGGGGGGCGGGAAACGAACTTCGGAGCCCGCCTTGTCCCACCGCGCGGGGTCCCTTACTGGGCGATCGCCCCCCAAGCTGCCTTCCTCGGACGTCCGTCCTGCCACGCCCCCTCCCGCCTGGCCCTCACAGTACCATAATGCCACGCCCCCTCCCGCCTGGCCCTCACAGTACCATAATGCCACGCCCCCTCCCGCCTGGCCCTCACAGTACCATAATGCCACGCCCCCTCCCGCCTGGCCCTCACAGTACCATAATGCCACGCCCCCTCCCGCCTGGCCCTCACAGTATCATAATGCCACGCCCCCTCCCGCCTGGCCCTCACAGTACCATAATGCCACGTCCCCCACGCCGGGCCCTCATAGGGCCGTACAGCCACGCCCCCTTACGCCGGGCCCTCATAGGGCTGCCCCGCCACGCCCCCTCTTCCTGGCTCCTCCTTACGCTGTCCAGCCACGCCCCCGCAGCGGGGCCCTCAGGGGCAGTTGATACGCTTCCCCGACGCGCTGACGTCATGCCCGGACGTTACGCCCACGCTCATCTACGCCACGCCTCTCGCCTGTATGGCTGCCTACGTCCTCGTCTGTGTTGACTCGGGGTTGCAGCTGTCCTGCCCTTCGCTGTCCGTGACACACCGACCTGTCGCCCTCTCTGGGCAGCCACGGAAAGTGGGGAACCTGAACAGTCCACTGGGTTATCCACAAATAAAAACCGAAGACCGAGGAGCGGGCAGCAAACGCCCTTGGTCTCTTCTAAGGAAGGACCGAACCGAACCGGACCTAAGGGGAGGACTGGGAGCAGGACGAAATGCAGCCTCAGTGGCCCCGCCTTCTTCTCGGGGAGGTGGCGTCTCCCCTCCTCTCCAGCGGCTCGTGGCTCCCAGGCCGGCTCTCCTGTGCAGCCCCGGTGGTGGTCCTGACTGAGTGGCTGTTCATGGGAGCCTTTAATTTCATCCTCGGGTGCACGCAGGGCCCGCAGGCCCACAGCACTTTGACACTCACAGAAATTCTTGGAAGTCTTCTAAAATCAAAAGGAAAAAAATGAGGTTCTAGGTAAGAGAAAGCGTTCCAAAATTTAATAATACTGCTGTTATTTAAGTAGGGTAAGGGGCAGAAGGAAAAATTGCCTAGTGCTCAAGAAAGACAGTGCAGCTGGGGGGTGCACATAGCAGACAGCACTTCCGGGTAAGTTTAATTTTTTTTTTTTTTAAGCAAACACCCAAGCGTATTTTTCTAAGTGCTTTCCAGAAATTAACTCACTTAAGCTTCACCACACATCCGCGCAGCTTCCCGGTTTGACCCATGAGTACACCAATTGAAGGGTAAGATAACTTGCTCAGTGTTGACATTCCGACCCAGGCCTGTGAGCTGTGGTCTTTCTCACCATTGCACGAGGGATGTCTTTTTGCACCTCAGAAAATAGATAATAACAGGTAAAAACAAAATCTTGCTTTGCACAAGATCACTAAGGTTTCTACTCTCACTCCCCCACACCTCTGTTATACTGCTAGAGAGGGACTCCTCTCCCCACGTCTCACATGCACGCACACATCACTCAGTTGCCCACTCCTGTCCTCAGCCACCATCTCATCCTGCCCCACCTCCTGGTACTGTGTTCACATTTGAAGCTCCATTCTCTGCACCTTAGGTCCACCAGGATCCTTTCACCAGCTATGTGAATTGAGCTTAGGATCTGAGAAATATTTTAACATACTCATTTCCCTCACCTTCAGCCATCAAAGATACAGATGCTGAGACCCAAAGACAAAATATCCCCCAGGGACCAGCAGTTAGGGTAATGGCTATGACGCCAGACTCCCACGTAGTCGGCCACGGTTCGCGTCCCGGACCTGGTGGCTTAAAAAACTCACGCCAGGTGCATGTGCGTGCGTGCCCAAGATCCCAAGAGGAGAATGGAGGAGAAGGGATTGTGGCGTGGCCATCCCCCCGGGGGGTGATTTTTCGCTTTCTGTCTCTCTGTCTCTCTCTGTCTGGCGAGTGCACGCGCCCTATCACAAAAACCTCTCCAAAAAAAAAAAAAAAAAAATCCCCCAAAGGGTTATCTACAGGCAGTTAGAAATGGTCAACAAGGGGACTCCCAGAAAATAGCTCACCTGCTGTCTGTACCCTGTCCAATGGCACACTGTTGAATACTGTGGGATTATAGGCCTTCACGTGTACTAAGACAAGGCCCACCACGTTCTTTGTTTGCTTTTTGTTTTTGGGGGGGGTTGTCCCATATATTTTTTATTATTAACATAATTTTCACAGTGCTCCACCAAATATCCAGCAAAGTTTATACGGCATCATGATGTCTAACTAATTTTGGAATACATGAACATTCAGCATTTTGAGTCATCACAAAGCATTAACAGGGTATATCCCTATCCCACTAAGTGGATCTTGTTTTGTGTCCTTCAGTGGAACTTCATAATTTCATTCATGTACCTTCAGGGAACTTCATTCCTGGATTTAGACTCCTTAGGATCTTCGTACTGTCATAAAGGATGCCAGTGTTCTGCTGGCATTTCGCCAAGGAACTACCCATGTGCAAAATGGTCGTGTGTTTCTAGCTGGTACCCTTATACTGCAGCGCTGTTAGCTCTTAGGAGACCTGCGTGTTTGTAGATTCCTGTGGACTTGACACCGACGGTTGTAATTGTTTCAAGCAACTCAGATAATTCTCTTTCCTATGAGTCCTTACCCTTCCTGCTTCCTGGCCTTGTCTCCGGCACTGGCCGGGCTGTGATGCCATGCCGGATAGGAGTGTCACAGCCCTCTCGGGCTGTTTACAGGATGGGAGTCCAACCCTGTACTGTTAAGTTTTAGGCTCATGTTCGCCACTCCTTATGAAGTGCAGTGTGTTTAGGATGAAAAGTCTTACAGTCCTTGGAGTCCTTTCTCCGCATCACTGGAGACAGTGTTTCTCTTACTCTTTCACACCGGCACCTCTAATATACTAAGCACTCTTTTTCTGCCCTTGCAAGAAGCCCTACATTATATACTTTTCTAGTAATATGACCTTATAGTTTCCATTTTCTTATATTTTTATTGGACTTTAAAAAAAATAAACAAGACTAATGTTTCTCTTGCCTCTTTGTTTCTCATAGGTTCTCTTTTTTTTCTCTTATATTGTTCTTCCCAAGTTTGAATCAGAAGGAAATATACTTTTTTTGAGAGAGAGAGAGAGGTTTTTTTAGCTACAGGGCGCATGCGCTCACCAGACAGACAGAGAGACGGAGAGACAGAAAACGAGAAATCACCCCCCAGGGGGGATGACCAGGCCGCAATCCCTTCTCCTCCGGTATGAGTTTTAAGCCACCAGGTCCAGGACTTGAACCACAGTCGACTACATAGGAGTCCAGCGACATAGCCATTACACTAACTGCTGGTCCCAGAAATATACTTTTAAGAGAGGAAAATGAAAATGAGGTATTTTCCCTCTTAAAGGAGGTTCTGTAAAAGAGGGATCATTAATTTTTTTAAATTTACTGAAACTTGTAAAATTCAGCTGGACTTGATATCATTTGTATTGAGGACCATAGGAAAGGTTAATTTTTTTTTACTCTGGCCATCCTATTTCTTTAATAATTTATTCAACTTGTTTATTGTCTTCTTAAAATAATTATTTTCTGCCAAGTTTAATTTTGGGAGGAAAAGTTATCCTTCACATTCTCTTGTAATTCGTTTATTTTAAAATTTTTGCCATAGGACACGTGGGCTTGCCAGAAAGAGACAGTGAGAGGACATGTGGGCTTGCCGAAGAGTGGGCCCTCAATCGTGGTTCTTAGAATCTCACTTCTGGTAGTTACTTACCCTTCCTTACTCCTTTAATCTTCCTCTCACACATTTTTTTTTCCCCAAAGAACGAGCTTTTGGTTTATGAGTCATCTCTATTTTTATATTTAATTATTGTTCTTTTAAAATGCCTTTCTACTTCATTTCGATTTAGTCTCTTGTTCTTTTTAAAGTTTCTTTTGTTAAATATCTAATTTATATATCTTCAGTGTTTCTTTTTCTTTGATGTATTCTTTGATAGATTTTCCTTAATACCATTTGAGATATAACCTATACATTTCTTATGTGTTATTCTTCACGTTTACATCTCAATACACATTGTTTTCCTTATGATTTTGAATCTAACCCATGGTTTTCAAGCACATGAAGAGAGTGTTTTATGGTTACTATATTAAAAACGCTTCCTATTGCTGTCCTACTAGATTATGATATAAGAATGCAATGTGTATGAAAGTGATTCTTTGGTATCTATTGCAAAATTTTCTGAAGTTAGCTCTGAATTTTTGAAATTGTTCAATGTGCACTTCGAAAAAAATGGCATGTCCTTTATGAGTTAAGTGCAGGAGTGGTAGATCAACTTCTACTGGGTGGTTCAAATCCTCTGTAGTAACCATGAGCATTTCGTTTTGTTTGTTGTATGAGTTTCTAAGAGTAGTATATTTAAAGGTTACCCTACAACTGTAAATTTAAAACTCTCCTTCTGGGACCAGCAGTTAGTGTAATGGCTATGTCGCTGGACTCCCATGTAGCCAACTGTAGTTCAAGTCCCAGACACGGTGGCTTAAATTCGTGCTGGTGTGCCCAAGATCCTGAGAGGAGAATGGAGGAGAAGGGATTGCGGCGTGGCCATCCCCCTTGAGGGGTGATTTCTCGTTTTCTGCCTCTTTCTGTTGAGCGCACATGCCCTATAGCCAAAACCTCTCCAAATAAAATAAAATAATAAAATTCTCCTTCCAATTCTGCCAGTTGGTGCTGAAGATTCAGTGTACGTATAGAAAACTAGGTTTCAAGATGCTTCACCCGAGTTTATGTTTGCCTTTGTTGGTCACCAGGGGCACCGCGGACATGCGTCACTTTGACTTCAGGATGTTCCCCCTCCCAAAACCCGGAGGAGAGTTCAGTCCTGGAGCCACATTTCTGCAACTGCCACTCAGAGCCCTATGGGGAAAGCAGATATTCTCCTTGAAACCTTTGCTAGCTTTCGGCCTCCAGCCTCCCCTTTCTCAGAACCCGGGCCGTATGCCTTGTCTGGAGTGCTGAGTCCCAGAACAGCCTTGGCTTCCCCCCGGCAGAGGCCTTGGTTCCCGGCTCTTAGAACCTGACAATGGCGTTGGCCCCAGGAAGTCAGGACTGGTGTGTTCATCCACATAATTTTGAAGCAGGTGCGCCTCCATCTTTGACCTCTGTTAGGCTTGCTCCCCCGTTTTCCCCAGAGTGATTAATAGTCTTACTGTCTGAGCTGAGTACCCGAAACCCTTTTGTGTAGGGGTCCTTGACAATGTAACCACCAGTCACCAGACCCCACCCAGAGCCATGGGGACCATTAAACCACGGTCTGGAGATGACCTGCTTGTTCTGCTTCTGGAACTGCTTTCCCATGGGAACCCCACTCCCTTTCCTCCCTCACCACTACAATCACGTCATCCGGGAATTGGTTGTGAACTCTGACCTGTAGAAGCCCTGTCCTTTCACTCGGGGATGCAGGCTTTTGAGAGCCATAAGTCCCCCCATATGCTGCCGGTTTAATCGATAAAATCCCATAAATGTGGCTGTGTCTGCATGTCCTCATTTCTCGCTGATTAGATGAAAATAATTGCAGCTCTCGGGTTCTCTTGAGGGGTTTCAAGGGACTTCATTTCCTTTGGTACGTAGGCAACAAGGTGCTGGTGACTGGCTCCTCCTGTCCTGAAATGCCGTGCTTCAGGAAGGCTTTCCAGAATATCTGTCTTCAAAGTCGGACATGAAGATTTTTCCAGTGTCCTATTCATCACTGCTAGTACTTTTAACTTCAAATTATATTTTGTCTGATATTAATATTATTATACTTGCACACACTCAATATCCATTCCCTAAGCATATTTTCTCTTCATCTTCAGTTTTTTATTATTATGTTTCAAATTCATATATAAGTTGTTTTCAAATAGGAGAACCCTCGAAAGGATATTTTATTACATATATTATTTTACTTTTTTTAAAAAAAAAGAATTATATGGGGCTGGCAGGTAGCACGGTGGTTAAGGGCACTTGATTTCCACATGGCTGACCCTACTTTAAGTCCTGGACCTGGCAGCTTGCTGTCTCACTTTATCTCTCTCTCAATCACTTAGACCCTCTCTGGTCAAATTAAATGAATAAATAAATAAAGTTGAATAAAATGATTCTTTAAAAAAAGAATTATTTGCTTTTATTTATTATTGTCATTATTTTTGCTATAGAGCAGGTGTGCTGGGGCAGGGGCGGGGCAGGGGGGAGTTGGGAGAAGGGGGTGGTGGGACGGTGAGAAAGCACACTGTCAGGTCCAGGAGTCAAACAGCAGTCAGACATGTGGTAGTCCTGTGCCCAACCACCATGCCACCAACACCATAGAAAGATAAAATATTGTATATATCCCAGAACTGACATACACTTTTCTAAGAAAGTCAAAAGCAAACCTAGAAAACCTTGATGAGACAACAATCTCACAGCAAATATACCTCAGACTGTATTACAATACGTTTAAGCTAGTATCTGTCATTATTTTGGAATTTCATTTTAAGTAAAATAGAAAAAAATAAATCACTATTCTTGGATTCAAAGAGAATTTTTATGAGGGAGAACTCTGTCTAAGAAATTTACATATTTGGAAACATACCGACCATTTCTTTTCGCTGAAACAAGGGCTAATGAAGAGTGTGCACTCTTGGGATGCTAGCCAGCTGCAGGGGCCCTGGCCAGCCTGCAGAGACGCCCAGTGCTGGGTTGGGGACTAGGAACAGAACTGGAGGCAAGAGCAGGTTTAGAAAAGAACAAACTCAGGAAGGACACTTCCTCTGCAAAAAGATGGGAATGGAAGAATTAAGAGGTCTACTTCAGCCAAAGAAGAATAATATAAAAAAGTCGTTAAATGCTGAACGCTTCCATTTTAGGTTTTTTAGGAATTTTTTTTTCCATTCTCTTCACTACTTAGGATAAATAACTACTTATTTGTGATCAGTGCTCTGTGGAAAGCAATGTGATTCCCTCCTTTCCAGTACCAAGAACTGGAGCCCTAGGTAGGACTTTATTCTCTGTCTTATCCCTTCCAGCAATAGTATTTTGCTGTCTCTCTCTGGCGTTTAATGCCCTGCCCTATCTTCATGCTTTACATTTGGGCACTCCATATACAGTGGGAAACACAGTCCTCAGAACTGCCTGCCGGCCACCCAGTTCCAATTCTTCCTTTCGTTCTCACTGGTTTGCAATCCCGATTCAAAAATACACAGATATGCCAGGAACCTGGAAACGGGCTTCGCAGCTGAAAGATTTACGTGCACCACCAGCATTGGCTCCAGGGCATGTGGAAAGCAATTTAGAGGTTTTCAAATTGATGAACTAATCCAAGTTGTTTAGGATTAAAAAAATTTGTAATAAACACGGGTAAGGACTTTAAGGACACTTACCTCACTGCTGGAAAACTGCTCTCAGAAGATGACCAATGGGAAAGTAGATCTAGACCCTGTCATTTGAATGTTAGCCAACTCACTGTTAGCGAATCAGAAAGCAGAAACTTAAGCCTTAATTTGCATGAGGTTGTCTATAAATACGGTGGCTTCTCTACTGCTGGCTTCATTTCTCTTTCTCCGGAAAAAGCTGAAGTGAAGATGCCCGAGCCAGCGAAGTCGGCGCCGGCCCCGAAGAAGGGCTCCAAGAAGGCGGTGACCAAGGCGCAGAAGAAGGACGGCAAGAAGCGCAAGCGCAGCCGCAAGGAGAGCTACTCGGTGTACGTGTACAAGGTGCTCAAGCAGGTGCACCCCGACACGGGCATCTCGTCCAAGGCCATGGGCATCATGAACTCGTTCGTCAACGACATCTTCGAGCGCATCGCGGGCGAGGCGTCGCGCCTGGCGCACTACAACAAGCGCTCGACCATCACGTCGCGGGAGATCCAGACGGCCGTGCGCCTGCTGCTGCCCGGGGAGCTGGCCAAGCACGCCGTGTCCGAGGGCACCAAGGCTGTCACCAAGTACACCAGCTCCAAGTAAATTAGGTGCTCCAACCGCACCCTTGTAAACCCAAAGGCTCTTTTCAGAGCCACTCACTGCTCACGATCAGAGCTAATCACTGCCACTAACCTGCATTTGCTTCTTTGATATAGCTATCTGATATGGGGTGGATTTTTTGAGAAATTGGCGTTTCAAACTTAAAGCGTTACGAATTCTCATTGTAACCGACCAGAAATAGTCCAAGCGTCTACCAATTGGCTCCACAGACACAGGTCTCCAGTTGAAATGACCTACACTAAACGCCTGTAGCAGCCAGGGAGAGAAAAAGAGGAAGCCAAAAAAAGGCCAATCAGGACATTTCCAGTAACAATCATTCATTTGCATAAAGAGTTTAGTGCACCAATCATAGTTGGCTCTACGCAGCCAATCGGAATTGCCCAGTTTTCAATCCTTTATTTCCATAAGAAGAAATAAGGCTTGGGAAAGTTTGTAAACACCTTCCTTGGAAGAGGCATATTTGAAATTTTGAGTTGTAACATTTTTTTCTTTTACGCTTCTGCTATAGTACTCTTTTCTAGTTTCTTGCTAATTAAGGACAAAATGCTTTCTTTCCCTGGAAGTTTCGAATTTTTAACTTTTACTGTTATCGGTATAGACTTCGGTCTGACATGTGTGGTGACAGAAAAAGAAGGAAGCTTTCCCCGGAAGTACTGCAGGCATTAAAGAAAAGTTTGCTGTAGACCCTTTAATAAATAGTAGTAAGTAGACTTGCCAGAAACCAGAAGACGCCCAAGCAATGGTGCTAAGAAGTTTGTGGCCCAGCAGGATAACATGTAGGAGGACGCGACATTGGGAGTGATACAGGCATTATTCCAGGAAACACTACAAAACGTGGTACATACCGGGCTGTGTACCAACGGAAGGTGCATTTTTGGGAGCAAACAAGATTTTTTTTTTTTTTTTAAATAGAAATCTGTCCACATTCCCATGCAGGTTAGCTATACAAATGAGTGGTACAGGTGTGTTGGGTTGTGGTTGGGTGACTCTGGTTGCAGACAATGGGTTTGTAAAGTTGTAAGGACAAAGTATAAAGCTCAGGTTCATCCGTCCAGGAAAACAGTAGTAAGTGACCCCAGTACATGCTCTGCTCTCCCCTTTGAGTTTAGGCCCAGTTAGGCACTTGGGATCTGTCCTGGAAGACTCTGCTCATTCAGGGTTCTCAAGGGACAGATACCATAAGGACAGCTTCCAAGATTGGGATTAATTCTCTCCTCCCTGGGAAAAGTCCCTTAACTTTGTTACTTTCTCTCCTGGCCTTACATATCTGGATGCCCCAGACATTTGCACAAGTAGCTCAAAAATCACTTTCCTAGAAGCTGAAAAAGGGAAGTGCAGAAAAGTTAGGCCTAGTATTTAGCAATGCCTTAATGTGGTTAGCAACCATATTTCTGCAGTTTTAATTTTTCCCCCAAGGTTGATTTTTTTGGTGTTTTTAACTAAAACAACTTTAAAACATTGGCATCTTTTAGAAAATACAAGTACAATTGTATTTATTGAGTACATAATAGGGCCACATTATTTATCATACCTTGTGTCAGTTCTTGCAAAGGTATGTAACTTCCCTGACATCACTGAGAAATGAACAGCAGCTACCCAACTGCCACAGACGACAATACCGCGGGCACTGCGGAGCTCCAAGCACATGTCTCCATGGCTCAAATGCCACCTTTTCTCTGGTCTGCTCTAATGTGCTGAGGAATAAGAATAGTAATGGTAGCCTAAACTGAGTGTTTACCATGTGCCATGCCACGATAGAAAAATTTATTTATTTCACCTCTAAATCTGGAAAATAAGTACTGCTATTTACAGATGAGAAAACAGGCACACAGAGCCTTTGGGGTGAGGCTTATTTTTGTGTTTTGTCCAGCTTGAATTTGCTCATCTTTCCAAAATTTGTATTTGAGGAGACAACAGCAGCCGTATGTGACTTCTGGAAATTCGCGCTGACAATAAATGTTTGGGTCCTCTATTTAGCAAGGAGGGTTGATAAAGTGATTCATTTTGTAATGCATTTTGGAAATACTTAGCACATCTTTCAAGACATGTTTGGGCTCATCTACTTCATTGTTCCAGTACTTGGCAACATTTGAAGGTCAGGTAGACACGCAAATTCTCATGTAACCCAGAGTCTCCCCTCTACCAGAGGACAGATATTACTGAATGGGCCAGGAGCCTACTGAATGGAAGAATTCCAGAAGGTACTAGATGTGACCGGCTTTTTAAAGAAAATACGTAATAGAGCTCAATGTTGTGTTTTATTTTCCAACTCTAATCATTATAACTTAATCGTAATTCATTTTACAAAATCAAGGGATTTCATCATAAAACAAAACTTGTGTTTGTTAATTAGCATATTAAACACATGTATTTATGACCTAAAGATGATTATAAAAGAAAAGAAAAAGATGAAATAAAGACCAGAGACATTACAGATACACATCCCTCCGTACTTTCCCCAAACCTCAAGTAGTGTTAGAAATATTTGTTGTAAAGATAATGTATTGTTGGGGTAATGCCAAAGACTGCTTAGACATTATTAAACCTATTTTAGACATTATTAAATGTATTTACCAAGAAAGCAAAACAGAGGTAGAGAACCTCAAGAAAAGAAATTCTGACTCCTAGTTAGAGTGAAAGGTAACTGCAGAAAGGGTTATCTTGTATTCTGAGTTTTAAAGGTTTAATACTTTATTTTCTAAAACATAATCTTTAAATCCCCTTCACTTTACAGTCTCTGCACCTGTACATTTCTGGGGAGTTACAGTTCCTTATATCACATGTAAGAACCGAGAAATTACTATTACACTTTGCAATGAAAACCCAAGAAAGCTTCTTTGTCCTGTGTGGTTTATCTACGTTTCTATACAAAACAGAACCCAAAGCCACTAAAATATGACTACCACTGTGAAGTGAGTTTAAGGCATTTACATAAAAACCGGACGCAGCTTGTTACCAGTAACATTTCTCAGAAATAACTCAGTGACTAACTCTTTAAAGTGAAAACATGGGTGGCCCTAAAAAGGGCCGTTTGGTTCTAAATGGAGGAACGCTGTAGGCAGCAGCTCAGCCGCCGAAGCCGTAGAGGGTGCGGCCCTGGCGCTTGAGCGCGTACACCACGTCCATGGCCGTGACCGTCTTGCGCTTGGCGTGCTCGGTGTAGGTGACGGCGTCCCGGATCACGTTCTCCAGGAACACCTTGAGCACCCCGCGGGTCTCCTCGTAGATGAGGCCGGAGATGCGCTTGACGCCGCCGCGCCGGGCCAGGCGGCGGATGGCGGGCTTGGTGATGCCCTGGATGTTGTCGCGCAGCACCTTGCGGTGGCGCTTGGCGCCGCCCTTGCCCAGGCCCTTCCCGCCTTTGCCGCGACCAGACATGACGCTCACAGTATGAGGACAGAAGTACCACAGTACATCGCACTGCCGCACTCCGTACTTTTATAGGAATGTAACGGACCTGATTGAGAACTAAAACCATGGGCGGGAACCTAAATTGGTCCCGCCCTTCCACACCATTTGTGTCTTGCTCGAACTGAAAGCAGCCCTGCCCGGATCCAAGACAATGGTGTATCTGGTACCGAGTTTATTACCCCAAAAATGACTGGCAGCCATTAACTGGGCTTGAAATCCATACTGTGCACCAAAAAGCCTGACGCTTTCCTCCCATGTTCCCCAGAATATGAGATGATACACGTTGTTGCCCTTTATAAAGCTGCAAATGCGGCTTTAACAAGTCTTACCTATAATGTTTAAAATTTGTTTTTCTTTTTAAACGTAAATAAAGATTTAATCTACAGAGGATTTCTGAAGTTCAAAAAACATGGTGATGAAAACGTCTTCGGATAATACCTAGGTTTTAATAAGCAATCAGTAAACATTAATGATGACTATATATGTTGCTATTACTCTCAACACCTCCCCCCACATTTACCCTCTAAGGTGATGAGCCCAATCTGCTAAAACCTGGCTTTCAGAAATTACAATGGTAATTCCTTCATGGTTCAGCGCCTCGTTAGCCCCAGAGGAGTTAAAGTGCCTTAAGTCGATTTGGCTTCAATGAGTTAGGACAGCTCCAGCCCACGTTTCCAGCTCACAGTACACGGAGCCGCGCTGCAGCGTGGCGTTCAGAAACAGGTACCTCAGCAGGACATGGGCACCTGGGAATGGGTACAGAAAGGAAACTCAGAACGTTATTTTTGCTACTCTCAAAGTAAACCTGAGCTCTAGGGGTTCACAGACAGAGGAAAGGTACAGGCTACCAATGCTGTAATGGGCAGGACTTGCATGGCCATTCACATCACAGCGCAGTTGGCAATATGGCGAGATCTCACTTCATTCTGTCCTTCTAAATGGTGACAATCCATAGTCAATCGATTAAATATTATTTAATGTTTTTAGAAACACATATGTTAATATTTAAGTTTATATTTTTATTATTTGATAATAGTATTTTTAAATTGTTTCCCGTGATAAACCAATGTGGGGAGAGCGAATGCATTTGAAACGTTGGGGCAATAGCATTTGCATTGTGAGGCTCGCTGAACATGAATAACGTTAGGCAAAGGAATGAGAGAAAAGGCCCAGGGAGGGTGATGGAAGCGTGTACACGGAAGCCTTCTGACAGAAGGCCCAGACACAGGACACGGTCTGATGTTACACTTGGGATCAATGGAACAGGGGCAGCCATGTAGAATGTGACTGGACACAGGGAGACAAAGGGAAATTGAATGGGAAACCCAGCCAGGCCTGACTTCTTCCCCTTCTTGGCCTTTCTTTACGGTCTTCCCTCGTCTCGGGAATTTGGCAGGACTCTTCTGGAATGAGTCTTACGGGCTAGTATCACACAGGGTAGGGCAGAGGATTTCCTTACAGCCAACCCTTACACAGAGAGGCAGGGGAAGTCTGAGTGACAGCTTGAGGTTTCATGGCAGGCTTGCGGGAAAGTTTCAACCACCCTCTGGGGAAGGAAAATTCTGGGCGGCCTGGCAGGAGAATGAGGGTCAGAAACAGAAGGGAAGGAGGCGTCAGAGAGAAAAGCATTCCCAGGCCTTCCACTGGGGTATCATCCTCTACCTACAACAAAAACGAGTCCTCTGAGAAGGGGCCCGTAATCATCCCAATCGTCGCCATTTAGAACAAAGAGGCTCTTTCACAGGTATGTCCAGGGACACCTCTTCTACGGGATCCTAAGAGACTTGAAAGACCCCAGCTTTCATAAACGTGGTGACAGGAACACTGAACGGCTCCGTGAACTTTGGAATGAAAACCATGCAGTAGAACAAGGGGGACAGGCAACGCTTTCTCCATGGACTAAGGACCAGGAGGTTGTTTCCATTCTCTCTAGCCTTAGAGCCTCTTCGTGGACAACAATGACCACTTTTTAACTCCACCCTTAGCCACAGAGGGAAGTCTCTCCAGGGATTAAACCCAGTCTGATTTTAACAATGTAATGACTGGCCCAAGGCCAGAATACCTTGGGTTAATAAAATGTGTGGGGTCAGCCCTTGGCCTATGACAGCAGCAGCTGGGGCCCATGTAGCCAACGCGTGGTTTGAGTTCAGATGTGGATCAGCCCAAGACATGTGCTCTCATGCCCAAAATCCAGAAAGGAGGGAGAGTTGGAGGAGAAGGGATTGCAGTGTGACCATGCCCCATAAAGACTCTTTCCCCTTCCCTGTCTCTCTCTGGTGAGCATGCATAAGCACGCTCTAGAAAACTAAGAAAAAGAACTCAAGTTAGTCGGGAAATTGCTCACAAGATTTACAAACAATTGGATTAATGTGCACCTGTCTTCTAAAAAATTTTGTGCTATTTTTCTTTTCTGCTTTGTTGTATAAGAGATATGAGATTTTTCCCGCCTAATTTTGCAGTTACTTTCATGCTACCTTACATTTTTGTCACATTTATGTCACTCTACCACTGTTTACAGAACAGAAATTGTGTTATTTCCCTTTTATGTACAGGAACGGAAACAGCAAAGTATTGTCAGTATTTGATTTCCCCAATGTATCAAGGAGACCGACACTCTCGTGGGTGTCACGTGCCTTTGTTTTAGCCTGACTGGAACATGACTGCTGAACATAATTCTCGGCTACATTGCTTAACCTTACCATTACGTTTAAACTCCCCTTATGAGGACAGGTATCCAGGGCCACTCGGAGCTCAGGCTGGACACAAGCAGCTACTAGTTCCATGACCACTCTTCATCCTCAGTGCCGTCGGGTCTCCAGCCAGGATCTGCACAGGTGCACGGTGCAGAAAACACACGTTCAGCAGGAGCCCAGATGGCAGGATGAAGCGACCCGAAAAGGTGCCGGCTGTCGGCTCTCCCGGTGCTGCACAAGCCCGTGTATGTATTCACGCAGACTATTTTACTTCACTGACCACATGCCACACTTGGAAAACCAAGCCTTTATTTGGTCCCTTAAAAGCTACCGAGAACGGGGCCGTATGGTGGCCTCGCTGTAATAGAGCTGGGCCGGGGAAGGTCCCACACTCACGTCCGGAGGTCTTCCTGTACCTGCTGGGTGTCCATGTCCATGTCCATGATCCAGGCAGGCTCAGGGTGGGGACAGATGGGAGTATAAGCACCCTCTTTCCCTCTTCCCTTTTCCGTCTTGAAGTAAAATAATTTTTTTTCAGTTTTAAAGTCCACTAGGAAGAGATAAAATACGAGTGAGTGCTTGTAAATTCCATACCACGTGAACAACATGATGGCAACCTAAGGCCATCTGAGAAAACCCGAGTGCTACACTCTTCAAACGCAGTGACAGGAGAACGGGAAATGCAATGACAGCTCACCTGTATTTTACCGAACGCAATGAAAAGGATGAAGGACGTGCAGAGAGAGTGAGGGAAAGGCTCGTAAGAAGGCTGTGAAAACAGCCAGAACAGACAAGGGGTAGACGGTGGTGGAAATGAGAGGAAGGTGAACTTGGGAAGAATTCATCCAACTTGAGGACAGGCCGGATTTGGTGACCGAGGACAGGGAGGAATTCAAGTGCGCACTAATAACAGTAAAGGTCTCCTTAGTGAAACTGAAGAGATGTGGATTGAAAGGCCAGCGCCCAGAAGAGATTGGGTTTCTCGAGACCTGTTAGGGAGTAGAGGCACTGAGAAGCAGGGTCCAGCCATCCTGCGAGACAGAGAGAACTGCACCTGCTGCGAACAGCAAAGGTCTTCCGAAATACATTTTCATATCACAAGGAGGATTTCATACCACGTAACCATGAACAGCTCCAAATGTGAGAATCTTGAAATGTCCTGTAACCTCCGATAAGAAAGAGATTTTATGGGTGCCGGTAAAAACCAGCCATGCAATGTAAGGAACGCCGAGAATAGACTAGTACAGGGAAAAAAGCAAATATAGCCACGCAGGGAACAACTTATACCTGAAGCGAAAATCATGTTGTGCCTTAATAAATGAATCACAGCCAGGTCTTCTGATAAAAGCTGAACTGCTGTGGTAGAAAAACAGACCAAGAAAACAAGGATGGAAAGCTTCAGGATCTGTCAACGCGGATTGGTTGGCGTGATTCGCTTTAGGGAAATTTGTTTTTTACTTTTCTGAATACTACTACAGTGTAAAGGAAATTGGTCGCTTAGAGGATTGAAAAGGAACCAATCAGCGTTCAGTGTGGGTGATGTAGTAAGCAGCGCCCGCGCCCGCGCCCTGCAGAAATGGCAGCTCCGCACCCCGCCTGTTAGAATGCAACAGTCTCGAACGAAACCTGCTGCGAGTTCTTACACGAAAAAAAAGGCCAAGTGCGCCAAAGTGCAGGACCTCAGGGATCTCTTCCTTCACCGAGGCCCTAAGACTCTGCAAAGACGTAGCAAATGCACTCTCGCCTGCTCCAGATAAGCCTGACAAGCTTGGAGCAGAAGGAAACCATACGAGTTAGCCCCGAAAAGAGCATTACTAACCAAAATTTAAAATTTTTTAGAAGAATTCGTAGAATACCTCATATTGGAAACGGCAAAACAATGCACAGCATCTTTTGGAAGTCTTAGTTTGGCTCTGAAAAGAGCCTTTGGTTTTTAGTCACTTGATGCGAAACAGTTTACGCCCTCTCCCCGCGGATGCGGCGCGCCAGCTGGATGTCCTTGGGCATGATGGTGACGCGCTTGGCGTGGATGGCGCACAGGTTGGTGTCCTCGAACAGCCCCACCAGGTAGGCCTCGCACGCCTCCTGCAGCGCCATGACGGCCGAGCTCTGGAAGCGCAGGTCGGTCTTGAAGTCCTGCGCGATCTCGCGCACCAGGCGCTGGAACGGCAGCTTGCGGATCAGCAGCTCGGTGGACTTCTGGTAGCGGCGGATCTCGCGCAGCGCCACGGTGCCGGGCCGGTAGCGGTGCGGCTTCTTCACGCCGCCCGTGGCCGGCGCGCTCTTGCGGGCCGCCTTGGTGGCTAGCTGCTTGCGCGGGGCCTTGCCGCCGGTGGACTTCCGCGCCGTCTGTTTCGTGCGGGCCATAACACTAAATCACAAAAAAAGAAATAACCTGAAGCAAAATGAAAAACTACACTCCTAGAAACCTCTTTATATAAAGAGAGTACTGTCCTGATTGCCTTCGTCTTTATATAAAGACAGTCCTGTTCTGATTGGACAGCTGTCATCACGTGCAGCACGCAGAAAAGGTTATTGGTGGCGACGTTGAATCCCTAATCACGGGAACTTCCCTTTCATTTCGACCGAATAGTAACATCATCCCAGATCCTCCGGGTTACCGATTGCATCTCAAACACAGTTTCGACAGTGCGTCCTTAAGCCTGTCATACAATTCTTTATCTTTTCTCCGCAGTTATATCTACTATTATTCAGATATATCTTGTATGGTTGATAAAGTTTCGTTTTGGCGCCAGAAATGTTATTTTCCGGTTAATTTTTTTTTAAAATGGGCGCGCGAAAGGTGATTGGTCAGCTGATTTTTAAACTGTCGAATAAGCATGGAAATGCTAATGTCACGTTAGTACTTTTTAAAATATGCTTATAATGAATGCACGATGAGATTAACATTTACAAGTTTGCAATCCGCAGTGTTTACGATAGCACACTTTTTAACTAAAATTGAACATACAAGTGCTGCCGTTTACAATAAAGCCTTCTGTAAACGCGCATCACGAACGGTAGCTTCCTGTTCCTAAGCAGTCCCACCTGACTAGCTGCACAGGCAAAGTGGAATTGCATTTCTCACAGGCTGTAGAGTACTGTAGGGTGGCGGCAATGACCTCCAATACCTATCAAAATGTTTACTAAACTTGATCCACTTGGACGTTCGAATAGACATTATTACTTTGCTACAGTCAGCGCAGGTTGACTGAATAGACAGTGAATAATGCAGTGACCATGAAAGCTCTCTTAATGAAAACGTGGGTGGCTCTGAAAAGAGCCTTTGGTTGAAATTGCCTCCCCTAAGACATAATGCCTTTTTGTTCCAATTTACTTCCCCTTGGCCTTGTGGTGGCTCTCGGTCTTCTTGGGCAGCAGCACGGCCTGGATGTTGGGCAGGACGCCGCCCTGCGCGATCGTCACCTTGCCCAGCAGCTTGTTGAGCTCCTCGTCGTTGCGGATGGCCAGCTGCAGGTGGCGCGGGATGATGCGCGTCTTCTTGTTGTCGCGCGCCGCGTTGCCCGCCAGCTCCAGGATCTCGGCCGTCAGGTACTCCAGCACGGCCGCCAGGTAGACCGGCGCGCCGGCCCCGACACGCTCGGAGTAGTTGCCCTTGCGCAGCAGGCGGTGCACGCGGCCCACCGGGAACTGCAGCCCGGCTCTGGAGGAGCGGGTCTTGGCCTTGGCACGCGCCTTGCCGCCCTGCTTGCCGCGACCAGACATTCTAAGACCTATACAAAGATGTCCACTTGTGGAAACAAGGACAATACTTGTGAGCGAACTTGGCAAATCAGAAGCTATTATATACACAAGTCGGATTGTAAATTACGCCATTTGATTGGATAAAAATATACGACCTCTCAACCAATAGAAACACGTACTAGAATGATGTGATTTGAATAGTACAGAGTGCACGGAGACTGGCCAATCAATGTCAAGCGCTGCGTTAGCATAGTAGCACTGCAAAGGAGAACTGCGTTTTAGGAAGAGTACACATCATTCTTCTAGATTTCGAGTTGTCCATCATGCCTGAGCCCTCCGAGTCAGCGCCGGCCCCGAAGAAGGGCCGTACTCAGTGTAAGAGGTGTAATGACCGGTATTTGCAGTGACAATGGTTGCAGGCTTGCGTTGTTTCCTGCATTTATTTTAGCCGTACTGCTCTGTGGCGATTGCAGAGGAAAACTGTAGTTTTGACTGGTGGAAGACCGGATGCTGTCCTAATAGGTAGTTTACTAGTTGAGTTTCCAAGTCCTCTTTGGCCACAAGTTTGGACAAAATGCTGACAGGCAAGTGTACATGAGCTGTGTTGTGATAATGCCCCTTATTAAACGTTAGAGGAAAGTGGAGAGGACTCAGACCTGGCGCCCCTCTGCTGCTGATACAGCCTGGTGCAGAAGGTAGCTAACAGGGCTGTAACCATGCGTTCTTATCGGCTTAAAGCAACGTGACTCCTCCAAAGAGAGAATCCAGACTTCTCCTATGTGTGAAAATAGAAGATGCCGCCATCTCCAGGGTCAGGCCCCTTCATAACTGGGAGTTTCTAGGGTGCACCCATGGGAGGATGCTGCAAGCATTAGCAGAGCAGCTCAGGGGACCGCATTTCTGACAGTCCAGGAAGGAAACCGCAAGCGCTTATAGTGCCTGGCCTTAAAATTAGGTGTCTTCTCAGAGATAGCTTCATAGTAATTCAATCCTTTGTTTGGCAAAAGGAGTCCATTTTAAATGAAAAAAGAAATATGTAACGTACCTGTCACTAATTCCAGATATCAGAACATTGCAGTCCTGTATAGTCGCGCGTATAGAGATATTGAAATGTGACATATTTATTCCTGTGAGTGCAGCCCTTACTTAAGGCTATAAACTGCCATGAATAGCCTCTGATGTGACATAAATAAGACAATATACACAAAATATTTTCAGAATTTTAACCTGATCAGTATTCAAGAATAACAAACTTCCCACTCCTACAAAACAAATGCATAAACAACACACACAAATGCTATGTAAACATTCCAAAACAAAACACACAACACATAGGACGAAAACAACAAGACGTCTCTAGGAAAATAAAGACTCACAAGACCAGGTAGCTTTATATGAATCGTTGTAGGCAAATCTGGTGTTCTGTAGCGCCAGACGTATGGCAATACCTAAGCCAATGTCTACCTTATTTTTAGGGGAGCTTATGAAGTTCCTGGAAATACTTGCAAACAATGTCTATGTGGTTGCCCTGTACAGAACAGAAATTATTTAGCTTCTTATCAAATTATGAAAATATTGTGACCCAGTGAAATACAAAGTAAAATGATGTCCACATAGTACCCCTTGAAGCCGTGTATCCCTACAGCTACGGGTTACCTGCAAGAGGACACAGACTGTAGAGGCACTAAGACAGCTACTTGGCTGGCCCTAGCATAGATTATGTGCATGGATTTTCTCACAGGGACCATTAAAAGTGGAATACGGAAAAGGAATGAAGGATGAGAAAGATGGCAAAATGAGAGAGGGTTGGCCCTGGACTGCTGGCCTGGAAATGCAAGGGGCAGATCCTGAGCCAAGGAAATGGAACGGTCTCTCGGGGCTGAAGATTTAAGGAACAGGTCTTCGTTCTTACTCAGTCAGTTCCCTGTGATCATTTTTTTTTTTCCTTTTTTTATTTTGTTATTTTTTTGGAGAGGTTTTTGCTATAGGGCGCGTGCACTCGCCAGACAGACAGAGACAGAAAGCGAGAAATCACCCCCCAGGGGAGATGGCCACATAGCAATCCCTTCTCCATTCTCCTCTCGGGATCTTGGGCACGCACGCACACGCGCCCGGCATGAGTTTAAGCCACCGGGTCTGGGACGCGAACCGCGGTCGACTATGTGGGTGTCCAGCGACATAGCCATTATGCTAACTGCTGGTCCCTCCCTGTGATACTTTTGATCTTCACGATTTTATAAACATAAACTGGTTTTGTTCTAAGTCACAATTGTAAGACTTTTCAAACCACCAACAAGAAATTACTATAAACACATAAGTATAAATTTATTGATTGATGTACTTAACATGAATATTTTGGAAAACTATAGCTAAACGCATTTACATTTAAAAGTGTACATGCTATTAAAATTAAATGAAAGGGATTTTTCTTTTAATTCATAGAAAAGGTAATCTATGTATGGGTTATTTTGGTGAAAAACATTTTAAAAGTCATGCATGTTTTTTCAGTATACACATTTAAAGTGAATTTTTTGAAGTGCCCACATACATGCAAGGAACTTTGTCCTAAATATTGCATGCTGGCATGATTTTGAAAACATTCAGATTTTTAAAAATAATTGTTTATTTTATTTTATTTATTACTATTCTATTTTTAATTTGCTACAGGGCATATGCAGTCACCAGGGACAGACAGAAAGAGAGAGAGAGGAAGAGAGAAAGCAAGTCACGGGATCTGAGACTCAAACCACGGTCGGCTCCGTGGGAGCCCTACACTAACCGCCACATGCCCTGCAGACCCCAGGAAACATTCAGGTTTTAACAGCAGCAGTTCACATTTCATTTTTGCAAAGTTCTAGGATGTCTGCTTTTTACAAAGAAGTCTAAATTAATGGAGCAAACCTCCATGCCTTCTAGCATCACTATTTCTTCTAATTATAACACAAATTTTGTTACTGAGCTCAAACCAGGTTAGCTCGCCCAAGCACTATAAAACCAAGCCATAGGCACATGCTGTGATGAAGGAAAGTACAGCTTCATTGCAAAGTGCAAAGCAAGGAGAGCGAGCAGCTCATGCTGTAAAGACCCGGTCTCCCTGAGATGTTCCTCACATGCGTTTTTAAGGGCAAAATTAGGGGCAGAGGTCCCAGGCACATGATCAGTTCAGTGGTTGGTTCAAGAGGGTGTGATCATCTTGTGGACATTCTTGGTTGGTGAGTCCTTAGATAATTAAAATCCTCTTCAGGGGTCTGGAACCCTTCAGCCTGGAGTCTGAGCTCACAACCAGCAGTTTCCAGTCTACAAAACATCTTACATATTGAAATGAAAACCTTTCCTTTAAGTGAGAGTCTTAGAGGACAAATGGCCCTCACCCATGGTCCATGTTGGTAATTATCATAACCAAAGTGTGAAGACTTACTGCTTACTCTGGGCCATTACAATGCAAGTAGACTTTCTATTTCAGGAACCCTAGAAAATACATTAGGGGGTTCTTACTCTGTTTCAATTTCTGCAGAAACTTTGTACTCAGCATTAAAAAGTAGATTTTAGAGCCAGTAGGTGGCAGGGTGGTTAATACACTAAACTCCCACACAATAAACCGTGGTTAGAGTCCCAGAACTGCTGGCTTGAAAATCACAAAGGGTATATATGCATGAGTGCCCAAAATTCAGGAGGAGAATGCAGGAGAAGGGACGGCCACATGGTCCTCCCTCCTGGAGGGGATGATTTCTCAGTCTCCCTGTCTCTGTCTCTCTCCCGTGAGCACATGCACCCTACAGAAAATCATATATATATGTATGAGTGAAAGAAACATGTAGCTCATAATGTTCACAAATGATACTATAAATATGAAACGCTCAGACATCAGTATTTTATTGCAATTACTGAGTTTGTTTCCCCAGAAATGTCAGCAGAGCTGATTTCATTAATATTCTGCCTCAATTAAAAAAAAATAGCAAAGCTTGTGAGGACCAAAGTTTATTTTGGTGGCAGAATTCAAATACCAAGCCTGACCTCCTGAGGGTCTTTCAGAGATGTCCGGAAGTAACTGGAAACACCCGCCAGCTTTCCATCATCACTTCTCAGGTACGCAGGAAGTTGGGGTGCATGGGCCTTACTAGGCCAGTGCAGAAGCAGCAGCATATCTGATTCTGTCTCACATGGAAGAAAAATTAGAGATGTGGACACAGAATGGGGAAAGCGAGTGCAGCTACTTAAGGAAAGGAAGGGACAGAGCGCCTATGCAGAGCACACTCCCCAATGGGTGACTGAACAAGCCCTGCGGGGAGGGTTTCCATCTGGTCAGAGAGGCTTTGTGTGGGCTGGTTCCCAGGAGGCGCTCGCTCGGCTTGGGCATGCATTCCCCTCGTGGAGGGTTACACGTGAGATGGGCCAGGTCACTTTTCCTAACTGTGGAGTGGATACGAAGGTCTCTATCACAAAGCTTTATGTCATAGAGACCATTGTCTTCTTCCTGGATGAGATGGGACCAGACAAGCCTTTGATCTTGGTGACTTGTCATTGCAGCAGCCATTCCCCGTGCTGCCCAGCTGTTGTCACCGTCATAAAACATAAAGGGGAGCTCACGAAGGAGTCCACCCCGCCATGGCGAGAACCTAAGCTGTATAAGGCTTTTACGACACAGTACGGAGCAGTAGTCACAAAGATTCCAGATTATTTCAGGCTCGTTGATGGCTGCCACAGTGCTTCCCAATGGCCGGAATTTTCTCTGGTGCGATTCTCCGTGCATTCTGGGTCCTGTCTTTTGGGCTTATTTCATAGTAAATTGGGCCCAGCTAGCTTCTCCATCAGACTTCAGATTCCAGAGTTCAGAAGAAACTAGCAGGCCATAGATTTTGACTCTGATTGTTCTTTGTGGGTCCTGTGGGGAGGCCTGTGATGGTTTGGCCTGGAAGGGCAAGGGTTGGGGAGAGGAGGATGTGATTTTTCGGAGAGGGACCCAGCTGCTGGCTGCCAGTCCAGCATGCCGTTGTCTGCTCTCATGCCCAGCACTCTAAGGAGCCCACCTCCGTCCCTCCGCTCTGGTCGACGCAGCTGTGTCCTGCAGGACTTCATATCTACCTTGAAATCGGCAAAAAAAGTGAGTCTTGGGTGGGCTCGAGGAAGAAGCGCTGTGCCCCGGAGGCCTGCCGAAGGCCCTCAAACCCCCTGTACTGCTGGACCCCGGGGTCGATGCTCTCCCTGCCAGGGAGAACCGCCTGTGAAAAAGCCTCCCCGACCGTGACTTCCCGAGGAAGGGAGCACACCTGTGGTTCTCCAAGTGCCTGCACTGAGGGAAGTTCCCCAGCGGGGACTCAGGACACAGGGAACAAGGGCCAGCACTGAGGGCAGGCTGGGCCAAGGCTCACACATTCCAGCCAGGAAAACGCTGCCACAGGCTCTGGACGACTACAAGGCCCCATCGCAGACCTGAGGTCGTCACCAGTACAGGGCCACCCCAGGGCCAGGGCCCCAGGAGCCCGGACAGCAGGCTGGTGGGGCTCAGGCTCAGAACTCCTGGGCATGACAAGGATGAGTCTTGGAACCTAGGAGCTGAATCCATTTCAAAAGCCAGGCTGAAAGCCCTTGTTGGGGACAGGGACAAGACTGAAACGTCCCTACCCTGCCTCCTCCATTCCGCCTCCCTCGTGGTGCGTTTTCATTGACTCTAAGGGACCCAGCTTACACTGGGTTGATGGGCAAACGGAAGGCTGTGTGCAGAGGCCCAGCCTCCTCCCCGTGGGGGACAGGCGGTCTGGAGGACTGAGGCAGATAAATCCAGGCTTTCCTGCTCACAGGCTGCCACGGTCCGCCTGACTGTGATCACAGCAGCCGGGGCCTGCTCTGCCGGGAGCACGCACATGCACCGCGTCATTGATGACTCCCCTTGCTAACTCGGCCAGGAGCACCTGAGACATCTCCCCGAGGCCCCGTCTGGACAAGCACAGCCGCCTACACAGTCCCCGAGCAGAGGGAGCAGCTAGGGATGGGTTCTAATGAAGAAATGCAAAGGACGGGCTGTCAATGACAGTGTGTGGCAAGTGACCCTGGCTCCCTCTTACACACTCCATCGCTGCTCCAGGAAGCGCACTGCCAGGGTGAGCTGTCCTCCGGAGCCCAGGAAGCAGAGAACAGTGAGGCCCACTGCATCAGTGCTACATTAGAGCCCACGGAGGGGCGCTGCTCTGGGGTGAGATGGAGAGGTGACACTGCAGCTTAGATGTGTCCTGTCTGTGTGAAAAACCATGTGCACAACCTGTTACTGCCAGTGGGGGGCGCACATCCACCGCAGAGATGGACGCTGCAGAGAAACGACGGAACATTCGGAATTGATACAGAATGAATCGGAAATCACGCATAGCCCCTCCCCATGGCCACGCACTTCACTGGTTCAAGGGTAAAGGAGACCCGAGAAAAAGCGTTAAGCCAAGGAATGATTTACTTGAAGGAATGACACACCAGGTCCTCACAAAAACTCTACCATTGGGACCGCGCGCCCATACTGCACTCAATACCAACACCCGAAAACACTCTGGAACACGGGGGCTTTAGAGCATTTGGCAGTGGAACCAAATAGTAGTTAAAACACGTGGGAAAACGATGCCTGAGCAAAGGTTAGCAGGGAGCTATTCTACCCTGGGACGCTAGGTATTTCAACTAACAGCAGGTCTCAGCACGGACAGGTGTAAAGGAGATTTTTAGCGAGAAAACAATAGAAGTCTGAAACTTAAAAATGTATAAACACGTGTTACAAACCCCTAAGTAACAAGGTAAGTGGCTCTGAAAAGAGCCTTTGGTTGACATCAGTATGAGCTGTTTACTTGGCACTGGTGTACTTGGTGACGGCCTTGGTGCCCTCGGACACGGCGTGCTTGGCCAGCTCCCCGGGCAGCAGCAGGCGCACGGCCGTCTGGATCTCCCGCGACGTGATGGTCGAGCGCTTGTTGTAGTGCGCCAGGCGCGACGCCTCGCCCGCGATGCGCTCGAAGATGTCGTTGACGAACGAGTTCATGATGCCCATGGCCTTGGACGAGATGCCCGTGTCGGGGTGCACCTGCTTGAGCACCTTGTACACGTACACCGAGTAGCTCTCCTTGCGGCTGCGCTTGCGCTTCTTGCCGTCCTTCTTCTGCGCCTTGGTCACCGCCTTCTTGGAGCCCTTCTTCGGGGCCGGCGCCGACTTGGCCGGGTCCGGCATGATCGCATAAAACTCAAACACGTAGAGGAAAACAGCAGAAGTAACCGTTTGTCGGCAACTTCCTTCTTTTGTAGGCCTTCTATGCAAATAAGGGATTTAGAAATATCCACATCTGATTTGAAGACGTGTTAGTGACGGAGAATATGCAAATATCGTTGCATCACAGCGTTCTTATTGGTTAGCTACTCAACAGATCATTTTAACCAATCCGAACTCGCGATTTACACTTCCACCCTTCGCTATAACTGGTCTCAGGCCGCGCACGAGAAGACATTCGTCTTTATCTCTCCTTGCAGCTGTTGGCTCGCTTTCTCTGTCTATTCAGTATGTCTGGTCGCGGCAAGCAGGGCGGCAAGGCGCGCGCCAAGGCCAAGACCCGCTCCTCCAGAGCCGGGCTGCAGTTCCCGGTGGGCCGCGTGCACCGCCTGCTGCGCAAGGGCAACTACGCCGAGCGTGTCGGGGCCGGCGCGCCGGTCTACCTGGCGGCCGTGCTGGAGTACCTGACGGCCGAGATCCTGGAGCTGGCGGGCAACGCGGCGCGCGACAACAAGAAGACGCGCATCATCCCGCGCCACCTGCAGCTGGCCATCCGCAACGACGAGGAGCTCAACAAGCTGCTGGGCAAGGTGACGATCGCGCAGGGCGGCGTCCTGCCCAACATCCAGGCCGTGCTGCTGCCCAAGAAGACCGAGAGCCACCACAAGGCCAAGGGCAAGTGAAAGACTTAGAATTCAATACAGTAGTGACCCCCGATCCGGAAATCAAAGGCTCTTTTCAGAGCCACCCACTTTATCATGAAGTGCTGGAATACTTACAAAGGCGCATGCCACTTTGTGTGATTCAGAAGATCCCCACTTTGCGGCTAAACATTTTATTTCAGAATTAATCTCCGTGCTGGGCATTGACGGGTCTATTTGTAATTTGTTGCCCCAAGTAACATTTTTAACTCAAAAGGAAACGTGAAAGATGCCTCCTGGTCTCTGACTAGAACAAAAGATGCAGCATTCTAACAGTGACCCAATCCAAAAGTAGTAAATGATGGGATGATCTCGAAACGATACAGAAAGTTGGTGCAATGGGCAAGTTGCAAAAGCATGTCAAGACTCGACTGTAGGTTGAAGGTTACACTGTGGGTGTGGACGGCACCTGCCGGCTGCTCTGTGTGCACGTACAAGTGTACATTCACAAGTCATGGTATGTGAGCTGCCTTCTCAGACTGCGTGTCACAGAACCACAAAATAATACAGGAGACATGGAACAAAGGAGGGGTGCCAGCCAGTCACATTTCAAGGTGGGATCTAAAACGTAGGGCATGGCCCTGTTCTTACCTCAGGGAATTGTTTAGACTCTCACTGGAAAATGTATTACCTCGGTTCTTAGTGGCAAATGTAAGGGAAAACTCTGAAAACAGTAAATGAAATGGAGACCCTGTGACCTAATTTGTGTGCACTAAACTTGGCACGAAGACCGGTTAAATACTCCAACTTTGAGGAGAATCCAGTCCTTTGTCCTGTGAGCTGGCTGGGTTACCCTGCAGGGTTCTGGGGTGCCATCCTCCGGCCCTTTTCCTCTGCTCCAGGGGCTTGCACGGAGCAGACAGCACAGGTCCACCACTACCATGGGCCACGCAAGCCCTGGCCACAGAGGGCCCTCACTTGTTAGTAAAAGCTGTTGTAATGCATTCACTTCTTTTAACCTTCCCTGGTGAGACTTTTTCTTCTCGTTTTCCTTTTGTCAAAAGTTTGTAAACACGGGAATGAAAAGTACACAGGGGCTCTCACAGGACTCCATGTGGGTCACGCTTTCCCGGTGTGCAGTGGGGCACAGTCTCACAGGAGATGACTCCGGTCCTCCCCACATCGGACTCCAAACTAGGCAAGTGTGGTGGCAAGGAGGAGTAGGAAGGTGGGTGGGAGGGTCTCTAGAGATTGATGATCAGAAGGAAGGTTCCAGGTGGTGCCAGGACTTGCCACCTCATCCTAACATGGAGTGTGCTGGGGAGAGGTTTCAGTCTTCAATTTCCAGCAAGTTCCTAATGGGTCTCAAATGCACCGATGAGCCTCAGTAGCCTAAGAAGACATGCAGACCTTTCTTTTTTCCAAGACAAATTAGTCTTTCGTGTCATTACCTTATGACAATTAGCAAAGTGTAAAAATCAAAATAAAAAATTAACTCTCTTCTATGCAATAAATATGTTTCTGATCCATAACTCATCAGTAAGGGAGATCCCAGGCACTATAGCAAAGTAGCAAGAATATATGTAGTTTACAAGAGAAATATTAAAATTAGAACAAAAGACAAATCTAAACCCAAATAGCTAATGTTCGATGGCACATGGACATTGTGACCCTGTCTGCTGCCCAGAGACAGCTTTCCTGTCGTGTGCAAAGATCACTTGAGGTCCTGGGGCACCTGCCGAGACGGGGCCTTTGCAGTCCAAGGGAAACACGTCTCCCTAACGGACAAAGCACCTTGTGCTGGCCTTTGGATCACACTTTAAGTGACATGAAAGATGTGATCCATCTCTCCACACTGATCGTGAGACTCGGGCATTTCCTGACAAGTCTCACAACTGGTCCTGAGGGACCGGAGCCCTGGGCATGTCTTTAGGGAGCCCATGCCTGGGGAACGACCCACCTTCCCATCACGGGGTCCCATGAGGCCTGGAGGTGGCCTTGGGGGACAAGTGCTGACTGCAAAAGCTCCTGCTCCTCTTGTCACTCTACTTTCCAGCGACAGCATGCGACAGCTCTCATTTCCCTGTTACTGCGAGTCATCCCAGAAATATGAAACGAATACATATCAAATAAATGAAGCAACAAGGGTAAATGTTTCATAAGCTCAACAGCATTTAAGAAATTGAAGTGTTTTCTAGAATATTAGCAAGTAAAATGTTAGGGTATGATGGCTGAAGGAGCTTAAAACAATTCATGTCCAAAAGGCCTTCAATCTTCAGAATTTTAACTATTCACTGAACAAAAATTAGTTGTGTCCCTAACAGACAAGAATCTACAGGCTAAGGGCCAGCAGGTGGCACGGTGGTTAAGGTGCTGGACTCCCACATGGTTAACCGAGGCTCGAGTCCTGGACCTGGTGGCTTGCTTTCTCACTTTCCTTTCTCGCTCTCATGACTCAATAATATTAATAATAAATTTAATAAAGTAAGTAACTCTTTAAAACTTCTTTTTACTCTACAGGCTAACGTGATTTCATGCAGGCTGGTCCCTCTAATCAGCACCGAAGGATGAGAGGGGGCAGGCACACCCTTCTGTGATCCTGGACAGGCTTTAACCTTTGTATGATACTGGGCACTGTAGCTGCTCCCTGGTCCAGACTTCCAAGTCTCACAATTTTCCTCACACTCAATTTGTATTTGAAAAAAGAGGAGAGTGCATAAGCAAGATCAATTTCTTCTTCTTTTAGAGAGAGAGTTTTGCTCTAGGACGCATGCAATGACCAGGGAGAGCGAGAGAGGCGAAAAGCGAGAAATCACCCCCCGGGGGGATGGCCACACCGCAGTCTGCTCCATTCCCCTCATGGGATCTTGGGCAGGCATGCACACGCGCCCAGCGTGAGCTTTTGGGTTTCTTTGAGAGAGATTTCTGAGTTTCAGATAGCCAGGTCCCAAACTCCAACCGAGGCCCACTAGGAGAAAGTCCACAATGTAACCACTACGCCATCTACTGGTCGCGCAAGATCAGTTTCTATGAGGAGTCCCAGCGTTCAACCTGCTGCATCCTTACTAAACAGTCATAGCTCCCTCACAGGAAGGCTTCCTAAGTGGGAATGCTTGCAAAGGAAAAGACGTTTTTTTAAATTCCAGAATACAGACTTCCTTGTCTTGGATGTGGATATTCCAGTCCAAAGCACACCATGTCAGCGTTGGAATCCCTTAGAACTGAAAACAGCCATTTAAAAAACAAGTGTTGGGTCAAACAGGTAGCATGGTGGTTAAGGACGAGAATCTCTCATGGCCTACCGGGTTGTTCAAGTCCCAGACCTGGTGGCTTGAAAATCACGCCAAGTGCACGTGTGTGCACCTCTGAAATCCTGAGAGGACAGTGGCGGGAAGGGACGCCGCATGGCCGCCCCCTGAGCCGAGTCTCAGGTCATTGCCTCTCCAGGGAGCGCCTAATGGCAAAAACCTAAAAAGCAACAGAACAAAAATAGTGGCAGGTGCAAGAAGGGCACCCTGACCGTCACGTTCTCCTTACAAGAGCAAGACAGGACCAGCAGCGGCGTGCTGGTTAAGGTGGCTGGAGCCCACGAGGCAGATGGAGCTGTTCAAATCCTGAACCAGGCAGCTTCGAGATCACAGGGGCACGTGTGCATCTGTGCCCAGAATCTGGAAAAAAGACCGGAGAACAGATTGGGGTGAGGCCATTCCTGGGGGGTGCTTTCTCACTTCATCCCTGCCGCTCTCCAGCCAGTTCATAGGCTACATACCCAACCCCCACAAAAGAGAAAGAAGTAACAGGAGAAAACGTTCCCTTGTGGACAATGTCATCCTATACCAGAAGGAAAATAACATTTCCACAAAAGGATTTTGTGCTTGTCAGACAGAGATAAAGGGACAGTGAGAGGGAAAGTGAGAAATCACCTCTGGGGGGATGGGATGCTGCAGTCCCTTCCCCACTGTTCTCTCAGGATCTGGAATGTGCACGCACACACACCCAGCGTGATTTCCAAGCTGCCAATTCTAGGACTAGAACCGCAGTCAGCCATGTGGGAATCCAGTGCCTTACCCACTACACCACCTGCCGGCCCTAATTTCCTTTGTTTCTTGAGACTCTTCTGTCTTATGGATTCTGCAGTAAAGACCCCGCAATGACCCCTCGTGTGACACTGACTGCGTGTGGTGTGACCTACATCACCCACGTGGCACAGGGAAGGTGCCTGTTCATTTTCCTTGTACGATGAATGGAATGATGCAACGAATGAAAGCCAGGGGGACGAGAAAGTAAGGAAGAAAGAACGAAAGAAAGACAAGGCAAGAAGAGGTACAGACTCTGAGCCAGAACCACGGAAGCAAGGCTATAATACCCAGAGTCCCAGCTAAGCGTGAAATGAAAGGGGCGTGGAAACCCATTCCCAGCTGCCAGAGAAGTACTTTGGAAACACTCTAAAACAGCAGGGAGACCAAACGTTGAGGTCCAAGAAATGGGACATCCCCAGAGCTAGTCCAGGGCAAACGGTGGGGGTGACATGGTGTCCCTGTCGGTGGGAGTGACATCATGTCCCTGTCGGTAGGAGTGACACCTCGTCACTGTCGGGAATGACATCGTGTGACTGTCGGTGGGAGCGATATCGTGTCACTGTCGGTGGGAGCGATATCGTGTCACTGTCATGAAGTGCAGCTGTCCACGTGGTCGGGGCAGACAGAGGAAAGGGCACTGCATTAGAAGGTGAGCGCCCGGCGTGCGTCCTGGAAACCAGGGGCAGGTTCTTTCAGCATGGTCTAACGGGCCCGGCACCAACCATGGAATTATTCTTTTGATCTTTTGGAGAAGGTCAAGAACATGAGTGTGGCACACATGATGTTTACAACGTTAGCACGCGTCCTCCTCTGCACAATTACAAAAGACAAGACTCACCAGAGATCTCTTCCTGTTACAACTCTCAACGTGCAGGTGAGGGGCTCTGAAAAGAAACTGTGGGGAGTGGGATGTGCAGAACCATCTGTGACTCGGTGTGGGTGACAGCGACCTCGGTGCTCTGGAACATGGCGACCTTTACCCAATCTCTGGGCAGTAGCAAGCGTGACTGTATCTCCTGGGGACAGAAAATGGAAAACACGCTGTAATGGAACGGTGCGAGACCTCTCCGTGATGTGCTGGAAGAGACCACTCACAATTCCCACGGCCCTGGACGAGATGCCAGGGGCCAGGGACACCTGTTCAGCCCCTGCACAGAAGACCCCTAACACCCCTAGCACACAACCCCTCACTCCCTGGCGAAGAGTTTCTTGTTTCCCATTTTCTTGGGAATGCTTGTTTGGAATCCTCTTAAATAGCTGTGGAATGCTTTGCAAGTTCCAGGGTTATAACCAGTTTAAAAAAAAAAAGATAAACACACACTAATGCGACCACCAACACACAAGCTCCCCCAGAGCTCAGAAAAACTAGGCCCTATTGAGAGCCCCAAGAAGCAAAAGGACATTTAGAATCTAAACTCTGATTGGATCAAAGTAGCCAATAGATTCACAGAATGTGAAATATAATTTTGAAACAGATCTTGTTATTGGCTAGAATTCAAGCTCTTAGCAGAGAATTCAATAGGCCGGTTTACAATTCCACCCGGTGCTATAATCTCATTCACTAGCAATCCAATCTTTTCAACATTAATTTTTTTTATTTTAATTTTATTAAGCAGTGGGAACTGTCGTTTTTCGACGTGAAGGAAAGGACTTGTTCTGCGGGTGAGTCCTAGCCGGCGACCGGGTCGGGCGTGTCATCCGCAATGCAGGACAGCCTGGCCTCTCGGGGAGGAGTCCCGGCTCCGCGCGCCACCCCTCTTGACACCGTGTCGCCATCTTTACAAGGTACAACGTTTTCAAAAGTGTAATGTTTTCCTGGCGGGTTTTATTCTCATGCCGAGACTGACGTTTTAAATTCAGCAAAGCAAGGCAAACACGCTAAATCGCCCGCTTAAGTCAAAGGTGACTGGGAGCCGAGGGCTCCGAGATACCAGAATTTTGCTGCGCGTCCCAGGGATGAAGCGCAGTGTACATTTCACCAACGTATGCAAAAGACAGCGATTCAATGACTTAGAAATTTACCCTAAGTATAAAGAACTAGGGTGCCTGCAGAGGTGCCTAGAACTTGTATTTCTAAATACGTGGATAAGAAAGCAAATTACAGTGGGAATCCAAACGTGTCTGCTAAGAAAATGGCGGTTATGAAGAGCGGAATTCTAAAGCGCATTGTCTGGAGAGCGTTCTGTTTCATGAGCCACACAGGACAGAAACGCACGGGCGGCGAGGTCTGCCGTTACTGAGCCCGGGGCTCGTGTGCAGTGTGTAGCGCATCCTCAAAAATATTACAAAACCAATTTTTAAAGGACTGGCTGTCCTCGTGGAAATTTTCCAATCAGAAACTTGCATTAAAAGGATAAACCTACCAAAACCCGTTCCGGGCACTTCCGGGTGTCAGCGCCGACGACGCAGAGGCGTTTTCCGTAGTCCAATCAGCGCGGTTCGGTCAGGTATAAATAGAGAGCGAGGGGCCGGCTTCCCCACTCGCCCCCTGCGTCAGCCATGGCCCGCACGAAACAGACGGCGCGCAAGTCCACCGGCGGCAAGGCCCCGCGCAAGCAGCTGGCCACCAAGGCGGCCCGCAAGAGCGCGCCGGCCACGGGCGGCGTGAAGAAGCCGCACCGCTACCGGCCCGGCACCGTGGCGCTGCGCGAGATCCGCCGCTACCAGAAGTCCACCGAGCTGCTGATCCGCAAGCTGCCGTTCCAGCGCCTGGTGCGCGAGATCGCGCAGGACTTCAAGACCGACCTGCGCTTCCAGAGCTCGGCCGTCATGGCGCTGCAGGAGGCGTGCGAGGCCTACCTGGTGGGGCTGTTCGAGGACACCAACCTGTGCGCCATCCACGCCAAGCGCGTCACCATCATGCCCAAGGACATCCAGCTGGCGCGCCGCATCCGCGGGGAGAGGGCGTAAACTGCTGTGCTGGGAGACAAAAACCAAAGGCTCTTTTCAGAGCCACCCACGTCGTCTGAAAAGTGCTGTAACTCTTGGCCTCGATGCCCTTAGACCTTGTAAAAACTTTACAAAGTTACTAAATATTTCGGGGTTGTGGCCCTTTATAAAAATTTAAACAGACTATTTTATCTTTGTTACTGACCTTTGCTACAGGGTGTGTTCAGTCGCTGGAGAAACGCTCCTCACTGACCGTATTGCAACCCTCTATTTTCTACCTTTGGGCATTCATTCGTAGGTTGTCAAGTTCTTTTCAAGCCGCCAGTGCCGGGACTGGAGCCGTAGAGTCAGCCATGTGCGATATACTTAGTCACCTGACCTTGCGGTCCTTTCGCCTCCGTAGGGTCCGCCGGAAGTGCCGGTCTGTTCTCCAGGATGCCAGGCGCAGCGGCCTTCCCGTCAGGGTTTTGCTACTTTCCCAGCCGCTGCGTTTTCCTCTTCTGGCTCCTGGCGCCCTTCCGTGTGCTCCCTGACGGCTCCACAGCTGAGCTTCACAAGGCCTTGGGCTCCCTGCCTGGACGGTCTCTGGAGCTCTGGTCAGTAGGCACCGGATTCAGGGGGTCTTCCTAGGGACTTCGGGGTCCCCAGGGCTGGTATGAACAATCAAGGGTACAGCCCCATGCCCCTTGCTGGGGAACCCCAAAGGACCAGGCCCTTGGAGATTGCTCCTGCCCCCACGTGTTGGTAGCATTTACCCAGCTCTGAGTCCCCGCTAAGGAGCCGCTGGCTGGCTGGCTGACAGCCCCGAGTATTAGTACTGAACAGGGATGGGGATGGGGAGTAAGTAAGTGTGTCGGGGAGGTGAAAGCGCAGCTTCTCCCCGCCGGGCTCTGCTATTTTGATCACTCCACATCACTGTAGTCCCCATCAGCTATGCCAGGACTTGACCGCCTGGGAGAGCTGCCAAAGGAGACAGACATGTATGGTGGCACTGGGGGGACAGGGGTGAGGCTGCTGGGGGCTCAGGGTCGTCCACAGCCCACTAGGAATGAGACGGGGTCCTCGGTAAGCAAGCAGTTCTGCAGGGACGGAAGGAAGAAAAAGCCCTTCACAGCCTGAAAGGGCAGCTATTGAACGCGCAGCCCTGAAGGACCACGAGCCCGAGGTTTTACCAGGCCTTTGGGGGAGGAGTGGGCTCTGTGAGGTTACTGTTCGCCCGAGCTGATGGTATGGGGGCCCTTAATATGTGTAACTACGGTGGCTATTCCATCAGGCCTGCTAAGGTAGGGGACATGTTCCTACCCCAAGGGTGATTTATGTGTAGTAGGTGATTTCTTGGTTTTCAAGCTTAGTGGCCTGCGGTTTCCATTAGGCCTGGTCATTTAAAATTCAGCCCAGGAACTGTTGCTCTGGGTCCCTGGTTTCTATCACTTAACCTTAATAAAGCATAGTGCTCATTTGGGCCAGGACAAAAAGGCAGAGAGCGTGCTTTTCGTTGAGTCAGGTGTGTAAACTGGTTTTCTCGTCTGTTCTGCCTCCAGGCCCCGTCACCGCTCCCTCTCTGTAACCTGTTGTCCCTAACCACCTGGCCCGTCTGCCTCACTCCGTCTGCGTGTTTCCGTGGTGTTCAGAGAATGGGCGGGCTGTAATGCCTACGGGGTTGAGCCGATCGGGAGGTCCCACTGCCCTGCCGTCCTTCCGAACATTGCACAGACCTGACGGCACGAGCATGAGAACTGCACACCATGTTCGGCCCCTGGCCACCGTGCAAGGAGACCCCTGTGTGGTGTAGCCTCACACACAACTTGTGTCAGGCATGCCCCAAGAGAGCCCCGGATGACGCCAGAGGTGCTTCTCCGCTGGCCTTTCTCCCAGACCACACACTGACCCCGGCCGCATGTTCTGTGTAGGAGCGATGCATGGGGAGCATGTTCCTCTCGGCTTCACGTGTTCCCCTGTAGGACTCTAATTATTAAAAACAAGGATATAATCTCTGAAGGGTCAGGAGCTTTGTTTTATGAAAATAATCACTAAACATCAGCACGACTCCGAAACGCCACAGCATCATTCGTCCACACTGCCCCTTCCCACCGGCCACAGTAAGGACTGCGGTGGGACATCAGGGCTCTCTTACTGCACAGGTGTAAGTAACTGCTGTGTCCTGCAGGCGCCCCGACCCTCGGAATGAAATACTTCAGAGGGCTAGGGAGACCTAGGGTAGGCCCAAAGTAGGCCTCAGAGAAGGCACATAAAATAAGCTGGGAATGAATTACCCCAGGCTTAGTCACACAGAAAAGCAGACGATGGAGTCACCGGAGCTGGTCGGTGCCTGCCAATAATCGTCTCCATTAAAAACGGAATCTCATGAACACACACACGCTTCGATTAGTGGGTGACGAGACCAAATTGAGTCGACCAGAGAAAAGAACGCGCGCATTGGAATGTGTGTTCTGATTATAATAGTACTCCACAGGGACCAGAAGGTGGGCAAGTGTCTACAGTACTGGACTCCCGCATGGCCCACTGCCGTTTGGTCTGCCCATGATCCCAGGAGGAAAATGGAAGGAGGGACTGTGGCATGGCCATCTCCCCCGCCCCCCGCCCCCACCCCCACCCCCGTCGTGGTTGATTTCTCGCTTTTCCTCACTTGTCTCTGTCGCTCTGGCCCTCCCTCTCTCCCGAGAGCTTGCTGGCCCCAACACAGAAACCTCTCCATAATATAGTAGTAATAGTAATAGTATCCGACTATTAAATGCCATGAAAGCACAATATCGGACAGAACGAGTTTAATAGGGGAATTTGTGCACAGGGATGAACCCTGACATGGAATTGAAAGCACTCACTGTAAAGACTCTCACAAGAACTGCAGGTGAGCAAAACGTAAAAAAAAAAAAGAAGAGGGTGCTTCTCGTAGCTTTTAGTGCCTGTTAGCGTGAGCACAAAGTATTAGGAAAACGGGGTCCAGAGTGGCCCTGAGCCTTGTAAATGGGGCACCGCTGGCCTTTTTAATAAGGTGTGTTCTGCTTTCCTTTGGCAGAATGGTTTTGTCTTGTCTTGTTTTCACAAAACGTAATGACTCTAGGCTGGAGAAATTAGTTAGGAAGCTGGTGAGAAAGACAGAATTGGGAAGAATGTCAGTGTCTCTGAACAGTAAAATCAGCCTGATTCAGTGATGAGTGACAGGGACAGGAGGACCGCCGCTCACTGGATCCACGAACTCACTGCGCCTCCTCCACTCACTGGATCCATGACGTCCCTCGCCTCCTCCACTCAGTGGATCCAGGATCTCACTGTGCCTCCTGCACTTCAAAGGAGCCAGGCAAGCACTCAGCAGAGGGAGGTGCAGGACTCGATCCGAAATAACTCTCGTAAGAGAATGTGGACACGTCGTCCACACCTTCCATGCTGAGACCACAGCCGTCCTGACTAACCCCAGGAGGCTCGCTGTGATAGACTTCGCTGCTGCACAAATCTCAGAGACAGTGGAAGGAATAAACATTTTCTCATCCCCTTGAAAAGTGAAGGTGAACAAAATGAAAAAGTAAATGTCAAGGTAAAGGAATATGCATACAATCCTACCCAACCCAGGTTTTTAACAAGTCTCTGGTTAGAGGTCAGCAGATGGTGTATTGGTTAAGACGCTGGATTCCAACATGGCCCACGGGGGTTCAAGTCCCAGACCCAGGGGATTGAAAACACCTGGTATGTGTGCATGTATGCCCAGGATCCCGAGAGGGAGTGGAGGAGACAGGATTGCAGAGTATCCATCCTCCCCAGGGTGATTTCTCACTCTCTGTCTCTTTGTCTCTCCAGCAGGTACATGCGCCCTATAGCAAAAATCTCTCTCTTAATAAAATAACTAAATAAAAAGTCTCTGATTGACTCCTTCATGCACAATGGCTTCTGCCGCACTGGAAGGTCTTCAGAGTGCAGTAGCTCTCCATGGGCCTAAAACAGACAGACATACTGTTTTCTCAGCGAGCCTTGAGAAAAACAAAAGACTCTCGAGAAGTCTTCTCTATTTCCATTTGATGTGATAGACGGGGAGCACTGTAAGGGCGAGGCTAAAAATGAAGACGCGTGAGTTTGAGACCCAGGTCCAGCCTCTACTGGCAATAATCACTTCTGGTCATTTCATCTTCCTAAGTCAAGATTTTTAACTTAAAAGCAAGCACTGGCTCTTATGTAAATGCTTTGTACAGAAGTGTTATAGAAATGGTCCGGAAGCCCAGAGGGAGGACACTGGGGCTCCCCTGTGCCCGCTGAACCCCACAGGCCCATGTGATCTCTGCTCCTCACTCCTTCAAAACCAGCTGTTCCCTGCCGGGCAACAAAGGCCTCTCAGGTCTCTCCCTTGTCTTTCTCCCGCTCAGTGACTCGATCTCTACTTTCAGGAAGAAGCTCTTGAGTATTTCATATTCTCCCATTTATTCTCCCATTTATTCTGATCTCCTGAGTGAAGCAACTCTTCATAAGGAAAGGAAGGAGGCTGTTTTGCTTTCTCTAGAAAGAAATCAGATGCAGCTGTGGTTTTGAAGACCTGAAGTCCTAGGACCAGCAGATGTTGTAATGGTTATGTCTCAGACTCGACCCCGATTCAAGTCCCCGTGGCTTGTAACTCACGCAAGGCACATGTGCGTGCATGCCCCAAATCCCAAGAAAATAGTAAAGGGACTGCAGTTGGGCCATCACCCCTGGGGGGTGATTTCTGGCTTTCCGTTGCTCTGTCTCTCCAGCGAGCTCACGCCCTATAGCAAAAAAAAAAAAAAAAAAAAAAAAAAGAAATATATATATATATATATATATATATATATATATATACAGACACACACACACATACATATATATATATTTACACATATATACACACATACCTATATAAATATATATATAATGAAAAAAGTAAATGAATTCCCATTTAGAAAAGCCAAAGACACACTAAACAGCTGACATGCGCCACTGCTCCCCACTTTTCTGGAAAGTTCAACCAGCGTGAAGCATAAATAATTAACCAGTAAGAGGGTGCACACACCAGACAAGTGAGGCAGCTCAGTCAGGAGGGCTGGGAGCCCTGCTCCTGCTAGGACCCGCTGAGCAAAAGGCTTCTTTCTACCAAGACCCATCCCTACACAGTAGTGCTCCTTACAGTGCACAAAGCACCAGGCCACGAAGGCGTGACGCTGAGCCTTATCTGTGAGTCTCGGCCCTTGTAAGCAGAAGGCAATGAGAAGGCCCAGTGCAGGAGCTTATGCCAGGCTGGAGGGCCGACGGTGAGTGACTTCCAGACACCTGCAGCAGCGCAGATGCCGCAAAAATATCTGACTGCCAATGACAGAAAAGCCACAGCTCCCAGAAAACTCTCGGTGGTGAGCTGCCTGCTCAACAAAGGAGGGAAATGCCCAACTGCCACTTCAGATGCATCCAGTCCACTAAATGTCTGCAGCATTCCGGTTGTCAGGCTTTGCTAGTAAAACAGACTGGTTTTCAAAATCCACACAAAAACAAAGCATGTCTCTCGGAAGTGGAAATGGTACCTGCCCCCCCCCTTACGGTCTTCCCGGCTTGCTCACCCACCGGGCTGGTACAGCCAGCCCTGGCTCCAGGGACATCAGCCATGAGGCAGCTGGCAGAAAGTTGTCAACTGTCACTGCACCTCACAGCTCAGGGAACCTTAGCAGCCTCCGGGCACTAACAGCAAATAAGCATTTACAAGATAGGGGGATCCTACAAGGAGGTTCTAGAGATCTAGGGGAGAGAAGGGTTTCCAGACACAAATCCTAGTGACATTTAACATCAAGTCACCACTAATATCGTCTCTTTGGACAACTAAATCAAGAGGTACCCCCGGGTTAATCCTCACTACCCCTGCTGGGCAGGACGTGCTAACAGCCGGAAGGGCAACCACGCCGAGCCCAGCGGGTCCGGGACGGCGCGCGGGTCTACCTGGCGGCCGTGCTGGAGTACCTGACGGCCGAGATCCTGGAGCTGGCGGGTAACGCGGCGCGCGACAAGACGCGCATCATCCCGCGCCACCTGCAGCTGGCCATCCGCAACGACGAGGAGCTCAACAAGCTGCTGGGCAAGGTGACGATCGCGCAGGGCGGCGTCCTGCCCAACATCCAAGCCTTAATGGTGCACCACGACCCCACCCCTGCACCCCGCTGGGAGGTCCCCCACGGCGCCGCGCGTCACGGCTGCCATGTTAGGGACTCTACCAGCGCCGGCGAGCGTGCGCGCATCGCAAAAGCAGCGCGCCAATCGCACAGCAGGGCGGGAATTTAAAAAATGCACTGCGAAGCCGGTTCCTGGATCGCAAAAGCAGCTCAGCTCTTTTAACCGAGTTCTCTGGGTGGCTCTGAAAAGAGCCTTTGAGGTTTGAAAGCAGGACGGGCTGCTGCTCCTTCACTTCTTCTTAGGGGCCGCCTTCTTAGCCTTGGTCACCTTGGGCTTGGCGGCCTTGGGCTTGGGGGCCTTGGGCTTCGGGGCTTTGGCCTTGGCGGGGCTCTTGGCGGCCTTCTTGGGCTTGGCAGCCTTCGCTTTCTTTGGACTCTTGGCCACCTTCTTTGCCCCAGCTGCTGCCGCCGGCTTCTTAGCCTTCTTCGGGGTCTTCTTGGCGCTCTTCTTGGGGGTGGCCGAGCCCGTCGCCTTCTTGGGCTTCTTGGCGGCCCCAGCGGGCTTCTTGGCCTTGGCCGCGCCCGCCTTCTTGGTCTTGGGCTTGGCCTCCCCGGAGGCCGCCTTCTTGTTGAGCTTGAAGGAGCCCGAGGCGCCGGTGCCCTTGGTCTGCACCAGGGTGCCCTTGCTCACCAGGCTCTTGAGGCCCAGCTTGATGCGGCTGTTGTTCTTCTCCACGTCGTAGCCCGCGGCCGCCAGCGCCTTCTTGAGCGCGGCCAGCGACACCCCGCTGCGCTCCTTGGAGGCGGCCACGGCCTTGGTGATGAGCTCGGACACCGGCGGCCCGGACGCCTTGCGCTTCGCGGCGGCAGCGCCGGCTTTCTTCGCCTTCTTCTTCACCGGAGCTTTCTCCGCAGGGGCGGGGGCTGCGGGAGCCACGGGAGCAGTCTCCGACATGTTTTCTGCTTTGCCAGAAATGCCAAAAGTTAGCTCAGCCTGTCAGAACGGCGTGTCCCCAGCGCCAGCGGCTCGGGTTTATATAGAGAGACGCTGAGTGGTGATTGGTCCCCTGCTCCAAGCGCCGCGCTGCTGGGGAAGGGCTCCGCTCTGCCGTGGGGCTGTGTTTGTTGCTTCTTAAAAAAGAACAAAAATATAAGAAATCTGGGCATGAAATAATTAGGGATTTGGGGGAAACGGATCCGAGAGGACTCAGGCTTCATTCCTGCCTCATTTTCTATCCCTAGTCTCTAAAACGGCACCCCGAAGCTTTCCTGATTCCCCCAACTCTCTTTCAAACTCCAGTCAAATTCAGACAACTTTCGGGTTTTCCTTAAAAATACTCTCTCTCTCTGCTCCGTTCGCAAATCTTTTCTCCAGGGCATTGTTCTGTATATTCTTACCTTCTGCACTTTATAGAAAGAACGACTGTCTTGCTTAACCATATAGGGAAATTCGGGTTTTTCGCGGGAGCAGTAGCACAGACAGGCCAGTGAGCCATTTGCACTGAGCTCTCGGCGCTGGCACTGGGGTAGGAACTTCACCGTGCGAGAGGGACGATTATTTTTTAAAAAGACAGACTTTTTTAAAGAATTTGAATTACCTGTGTGTAACCAGGGCTCAATCCCTGTATTTTAGTGACCAAAACACTTTCTGGAAGCGGCAGGTAAGGCAGCTCCATTCGCATTGCAATAATCAGCTCTAAGCAGAGTCACCAACCTGTCCTTAAAAATAAAGGTCATGGACTTTGCAGAACCCTAGTGGGCCGAGAGTTCAGCCACCGCAGCTGACCCCAGAAACAAGGCTCCTGCCCTGGAGAAGGCAGCTCCGGCGGCCATGCTAGCCCCGAGCTGCAAAGTCGGAGCACGAGCGTTCAAGTCCCATCTCTAACACTACGTCCTGCCCATCACTTTTCCTCCAGGATCCAGGATAGAATTTTCCACATGTTCCGTGCATTACACAATAACACTTAAAAAAAAAAAACAAATTTCCACATTGCAAGTATGGGCCCAGAGAAACAAACAAATGCATTGAAATTACTTACTGAATGTCCCTAGACTTCCCTCTACCAAATGATGAACTGGACAAGTCCTAGCCAAAATAAAATGGCTGCAGATGTCCACGTCAGGGGGTGAAGGAACATTTCGTAGCCACCACAAGCGACTTAACTACTCTGTCTCTTTTAGCTTAAGCAACAGAGCCTATAGGAATTCGGTCAATGGATAATTAAGCACAAAATTAATATTCTCCACTGTGTCACCAGACACTGGAATGCGACCCATGTATATTAGTCTATGAACACAACTACTGTTATTGGATTTCTTCTAATAAATGCTCACATGTTCACAGCTAGTAATTATGTGCTATACTCAAGGTTGACTTGAGGACTGCTTCCTATAAAGCAAAGACAGGGTAATTAACTTTAAAAACGTCATCTCCCCACCTGAAAATAATCCCATACAAATCACTTGCCATTTTTACAAAACTAGTTATTGCCTGGCACAGACTGGAAGCAAGTCTCTGGAGCTGAAGACGCTGTCATATACCATAATATGCAAGTACTACAGGGGCTGCCAGGTGGCCTTGTGGCTGGGGCACTGGACTCCAACATAGCCAACCCCAGTTCAAGTCCCACACCTGGTGGCTTGCTGTCTCTCTTTTCTTTCACTGTCTCTCTCACTCTCTGGTGAGTGCACATGCCGTATATATAGCGAATTTAAAATAATAATATTTTTTGAATTAAATAAATAAATATGCTAAAAAACAAACACACATAATACACACAGTGTGTACCAAGGGGGTAGGATTCCAGACTGGATGGATAGAGGTGGGCAAGTCCCCTCTGCAGCATCATGGGAACCTGGACGAGGGAGCTCTGTGTCACCATCACTAGCTTCATTGTCCAGAGGGGTAGTTAGGAGCACTACACAGGCCCTTTCCTGGGGCCAATGGGAGGATATGTATGTGCTTAGATCTTCACCTTTGCTGTTCTCATAGTCCGACATCTATGGACTATCTGCTGAAGCCATTGACAGTTATATGCATTCAGTCGCAGAGGGCAGCGCGTCATCCCCGGAAGCTCTGGGTGCATCCCACCGCTATGTCGGTCGCATTAAACGAGAAGACACCAGGGCTTACAGCCATGTCCTTAACTGCTCGTAGGTCATCTCTGCCTTTCCCAGTGGCCAAGAACTGAGACAATTTCCCCAAGAAAGCGCTTTCTCAGAAGCTTCTAGAGGGCGGGGGCTGTCCTGCATGGAGTCACGTGGTTCTTACTTGGGCCCTGGGTGCGTAACTTTCCACCCACATCACAGCTCCATACAGCTCCAACGAGCCAAAAAGTTTGGAGTCTGCACGCGCCAGGGGGTAGCACCCAGGTGTGCTAGCAGACTGCCTTGGTGCAGCCGGGGTGCCTGGGCACCGACGTCACGGGTAATGGGCACCATGCCAGTAACACGCGACAGTGCCGCTGTAAACCAGTCTTTTATTTGAGTAAGTGGACCACCCACTTGGAGATCTTGTGGGAAATGCAGATCAATTTAGCAGAGTTCAGATTGGCTGAGGTTACATCTCCTAGGCTTCGAGAGAATGGCTGTGCAGCTGCAATATTGCCACTCTGTCCTCGGAGCTGAGGCAGCAAGCAGGAATACGCTGGGCTGACATCTGACCCCGCATCTGTGCTTACTTGTCCTTTCTCTAGACCCACCTGAGTTTTTAAATGAACCTGTGCTTGTCTTTGTAAACCTGGGGCATGCACTAGATTCGTGGCACGTGATAAACCCTATATATGCACAGGATTCGTGGTATGCATAGGATTTGTGGCATGTGGTAGACCCTACATATGCCCAGGACTCGTGGTATGTGTTGGCACAAGATTCGTGGCACGTGGTAGACCCTATTGAATGAATGATGCTTGTTTGTTGCCTTTACAGTTCCCCAGCAGACACTGACCACACAGTAAATAACCCTCTGCTGATAAAGTCGGGAACCGTGGGGTTTTCTCTCTCCACTGGTCTCCACTTACCTCTGTAGCACACAGAAGGCCTGACTACAGCCTGGCTACAGTACTCTTTACTCAGGCAGTGTTTCAGAGCTGGTCAGTCGTCTCTGTGCTCAGCCTGCACTCTTACCAACCTTCACTGGCCACGGAGATCACTTCCCAGAAGAGAGCTGAGCCTGCATCCTGGGATTCCGCCTGCTCAGAGGACAGAGCTTCATAAACAGGAAGCAGTGGGGATGTGACACGCTTCCTGGAGCTGCCCTGCCGGGAATGCTGAGCCTCGGAAGTGCACCTGTCAGTCAACGCCATGTCCTCACCCGCCAGGCAGAACAGAGTATGGGAGACTGCAAGAACTCAGAAAATGTACTTTTGCAACAATGTTCCCACTTAAAAACCAAGTTTATTCTGCCATCTATGCTTCCGTAGACAAGGGTGGCCTTACCAACTCCTTATTGAAGGAACGCTCCTGGCTAGGGGACTTGTGATCCTACCAGTTGTGAGAGCGCACCCCAAAGCCCAGGACGGGGAGAGCTAAGGGCTCAGGACCCAGACGCGGGAGCAGGGGAAGCCTGCCAACCGCACTTCCCTGCTCACCGCCCGCCTGTCTAAGCAGGCATCAGCCAGGGACGCCCAGGAAGGCGGGGAAGAGGCGGAGACAAAGGGCTCCTTCCCGCCTCCGCTCCGTCAGTTTTCAAAAAGGTCCGCGTAATTGCTATGTAAGAGAGTGCGGTGGTCTTTCAGAACACGGAACCTTGTTACCCGAGAGGTACAACATGTCTGGTCGCGGCAAGGGCGGGAAGGGCCTGGGCAAGGGCGGCGCCAAGCGCCACCGCAAGGTGCTGCGCGACAACATCCAGGGCATCACCAAGCCCGCCATCCGCCGCCTGGCCCGGCGCGGCGGCGTCAAGCGCATCTCCGGCCTCATCTACGAGGAGACCCGCGGGGTGCTCAAGGTGTTCCTGGAGAACGTGATCCGGGACGCCGTCACCTACACCGAGCACGCCAAGCGCAAGACGGTCACGGCCATGGACGTGGTGTACGCGCTCAAGCGCCAGGGCCGCACCCTCTACGGCTTCGGCGGCTGAGCGACCCTGTCCTGGCGATACTCGACCAAAGGCCCTTTTCAGGGCCGCCCACCTTCCAACAAAGGAGCTGTTGCCGCAAGATGGCGTTTAGTTTCGTTTTCTGATCCTCCTCCGGCGCACGCTGCCGGCCCGGTCCCTGGGCCTGCGCTCTGGTCGTCCTGTTGTGCGCGAACCGGAACACGGTGGACCACGTGTGGTCAGGACAAAGGGAAAGGGGCGGGTTGGGACCGGATTGGCACCTGCTTCAGATAAATTGCTTTGTAAACTGCTTGTAGTGTGGTTTAGTTACTGAGCTCTTAGACCAGCTGTCGCCAGGGTGAGGGGGTGCGGGACGGAGCAGGCACCGCAGCGGTCCACACAGGAGCTGCAGAGACGCGCACCACTTTGGACAGCTGTGGACAGCTGTGGGTGCTCGATACCGGATCCGAGGCACTTCAGTGTACCTCCAATTCAGGTAGTGTGGGGTTTTACAAGTTATTTCAAGCGTTTTACATGATTTCTCTCATGACATGGCGTCTTCACCCTCGTTTTCTGGGCCGTTGGGGTAGCCGTAGGCCTGTGTTCTGGGTTCTTCCTTGAAGATTTCCCTGGCTTGAAGCCAGTGAGACACCTGACAGCAGTATCCACTGCCCTGGCCACCCTAATGTAACCGCCTGCAGTGCTATGTGTAAAGGTGTCCCCATCCCTTTGTACCCAGGACAGCACTGGCTGCCTCCTGTCAGGTGTATTAGTCACTCATCTTCCCACCCCACAGAGTACCCCAGGTCAGTGCAGCCAGCAGCCTGCAGCATTTATGCAAACACAAACGAAGCTTTTCTGGGTGGAAGGTCTGCAGGAGGAAGCCCCAGTTCCCTGTCCTAACACACCCGCCCACCTGAGACCCCACCGTGGATTTCTGTAGCGCCACTGAGTTCCAGGCGTTATGAGCCCAGCTTTCTCTACGGCAATCCTTCACATGCACTTTCCCACAGCCTCCGTTTGCGTGTGCTTGTGCGTGTGCGTGTGTGTGTGTGTAAGGGGGCCTGTTGCTTTTGTGAGGTCTTTGAGTCTCAGGCAGAATCGTAACCTCAGGTTCCCTGATGCTCAAGTGCGTGCCCCACAGGCCCCAGCCCTGCTTCAGAATTCCCTTTGCAACTTCCTGAGAAGTCGGAGTACGCTCTGCTTGGTCTTAAATATTGCGCAGGTAAAGGAACAAACATGCCCGGCCTTTGGTAATCTTCGCAGTAAGCAGAGTTATTTTTTCAGGGCACCCCAGTGACCACACGCAGAGCCCTCACTGCCCACTGGCGATCAGAAGGCGACCAGATCCAGATCCAGATCCAGGTCCTGCAGGCGCTCTGTCTGGAGTCCTGTCCCCAAAACGGACCCGCGACGCCCTCTCACTCTGCACCCTCCTGCAGGCGGCTGGCACAAAGCTGCACCTTGGGCCGAGGATGACCGCATAGACACTCCTGGGAGACCCCGGGATTCCGGTCCTGCCCTGCCCTCGCTGCCACACCCCTGACAGGTTTGGAAGCCCTGCCTGCCCCTCAGGGGTGGAGAGGGTGGGCACGGCCGCTCTCTGGGTAGCACCCTTCCCTAATAAAGTCCTCCTCGGTGCAAACTCGGGGTCTCAGAACCCGACTTCCTGAGGCCGTGCACTTGTCCACGGGCACACTCCTGACACTCACTCCACGTAGGCAGTGTCTACTCCCCAGAACGGCCGTCTCCCTTACCGTTTCCTACACAAGCGCGTCAGCTGAGAGGCCACCGTGCCACCTCTCAGGACCCTCTCTCTCTTTTTATTTTAAGGTTTTGGCCATGGGGCACATGCACTTGCCAGAGACACAGACACTGAGCAGAAAGTGAAATGTCACCCCCCGGGAGGATGGCCACGCCACAGTCCCTTCTCTATTCTCTCCCCAGGATTGTGGACACACATGCATGCACACATGCCTGGTACCATTTTCAAGATGCCCGTCCAGGACTTGAACTGTGTTTGGCCATGTGTCCAGCACCCTCACAACCGCACCATCTGCTGGCTCTCAAAGCATGTAAACCACTGTTGGTAATGAAAGCAAGTTAATGAGTCCCAACCAGCCGATGAAAAATAATACGGGGTTGGGACCAGCAGTTAGCGTAATGGCTATGTCGCTGGACTCCCACGTAGTCGACCGCGGTTCACGGTCCCGGACCCGGTGGCTTAAACTCACGCCAGGCGCGTGTGCGTTCATGGCCAAGATCCCGAGAGGAGAAAGGAGGAGAAGGGATTGCGGCGTGGCCATCCCTTCTGGGGGGTGATTTCTCGCTTTCTATCTCTCTATCTCTCTCTGTCTGGCGAGCACACGCGCCCTACCCTATAGCAAAAACCTCTCCAATAATAATAATAATAATAATAATATGGGGTGGAATATAGTAAACATAAATTATCAGATTATCAGCATCTCATGTAATAAATGAAAATATTGTATGAAAACTTTTTCAGGCATGTGTGCTTTGTTTTGTTGTTACTGTGGAATTTGGAAGGCAAAAAAAATTACCTTTGGTTCGCTTATTTTGTGCATAAATTTGGGAAATTCTCAGGCTAGAAAGGGGCCCCACCCAGACTTCAGAAGTCCCACACTGAGTGTGGTCACATTGGCCACACGGCGAGCAGGTACCCTCTCAGGGTTGGGGCCTCTGCTTCTGCCGGGCAGATGTCAGGTGACGGCCCTGCCCTCCAGAGGAGTCCTTCAGGACCGGGACCAGCAGAGGCAGCTGTGCGTGGGCAGCGCCAGGCCAGCACGAGGTGGTGCCCCTGGGCGGCGTCTCAGGCATGGCTCTAACAGACCCAGTAATCCTGCTTCCAGGCCGCTAGCTCCATAATCACCCTTTTGCTGTGCAGTTAACCAGGACCAGGCCACTGAGAGCCGTCTGCTGTTCTTTAACAAAAAGGGGAGAAACCTTTACTTGTTTTCTCGCAGTCTTGTGTCTTTCGGGACAACTTCTGAAATTGTTTCAAAGCAGTGGTGATAGAAGACCGAAGGCCTGTCCTAGTGACAGAGGGGTGCCCACCCCGAGGAGGCTCACCCTGCCCTGGAGATCTGCGGCCCTGCCTCCTCACCCAGTGCGAGGGTGCAGATGCTGGTAAATTCAGATCGGGAGTAGGTGAGTCGCGCTGCCTGAGGGGTGCCCACCCCGAGGACGCTCGCCCTGCCCTGGAGATCTGCGGCCCTGCCTCCTCACCCAGTGCGAGGGTGCAGATGCTGGTAAATTCAGATCAGGAGTAGGTGAGTCGCGCTGCCTGAGGGGTGCAGTGCAGCCCCGAGGTCCTTACATGGAGACACAGGTGGGAGGCAGAGCAGACGGTGACAAAGGACGTTGAGACTGCGCTTTGGAAAGAGGACCAGCTGCACTGACAGCCCTTTTATTCCCGGAACGCCAGGATGTTGGCTTCCCTGCCTCGCCTGCTCCACCGGCCTGGGACACACGGCCTGGCTCCGTCAGGCTGCAGCTCTCCATCCGTGGACAGCTCTTCGGAGGGCCCTCCCTGGCCGCCCCATCTAAGGACAGCCACCCTGGTGCTGACACGCCTGTTCCGTCTCCCTCCAACGGCTCACCAGTGCAACCGCCAGCTCCGGAGCCTCCGTTCTCTGCTTTCAGGACACACGTGCCCTGTGGGAGGCCATGTGCACGTTGTCACTGGTACACCTGTGCCTAGCACAGAGCCTGACACACGGGGGTGTTCAGGACAGAAGCGTGCACCGAGTGGAAGGGCCTGGAAGAGGCCCAGCTCCTCTCCCACCTGCAATGGAGTGGTCAGATCAGGATGTTGACTTCGACTCTCAGTGCCGCATACGCACCGAGAGTTAGGCTGTTTTCCGTGGAGAAACACGCTTCGGATCCGTGTAGTCGGGGCTGGGACTGAGCCAGTGAGTAAGGGGACAGATCACAGCTAGGCAGAAGTTAGCCCTCTCACCACACGTGCAGGCCGACGCCACCATGTGAAAGCCAGCACCTGTGTCCAGGGCGCCCAGGTGAGAGGTCACAATTCCACACGTAGCAGGCATGATGGCTCTGACACGCTCACCACTTACACCAGTCTGATCAATACACGGCCGAGAGCCTGAAGGCATCGGGTCCAGGTCTGAGGTGCCACTGTCGGGAACTAGTTTGCCTGGGACAGATGCCAGCCATCTCTCACCATCTTCCCTATCTGGAGAGACCCTGGAGCCTCACCCTAGCAGGGTAACTTTTAACTCGCTCACAGGTGCAGTGTAGACCTCACCGCTGGGTCACAGGAGGCACATCCACGATGCGACACGGCCCTTTGCAAACAGCAGAGGTTGGAGAGCACCTGCACCCGCTCCTCAGGACTCGGCGCATTAACTACCAAGGAGTGTAGACCACAGCCCACCAGGAAACAGGTGCAACATACCAAAACTGCCTCATTTTGGCTACTTCCCTTCCAGTATCCGTGAAAGCTGTCTACCCTCAGGATGTGAAACGGAACAAAACTCCCTGCCCGGAACAAAACCTTCAAGTCATTAACCAGGGAGATGAGGGATAATGCAGTAAGCCTCCAGCAAAGTCCGAAACACCCGCAATGCTGCCCGAGCTGTTCCAGACGGGAACCCTTAAGAGGGCCTTGGGATCAAACTCGGCCTCAAAGCAGACCTAGGAAAGAGGTGTTAAACATAGCTCAGTCACGGCTCCTCGGTGAAAAGATGGGGGCCCTTAGAAGGGCCTTTGGTCGGGTATAAGCCAGACGCGGGAACAGGCGGGCTCAGCCGCCGAAGCCGTAGAGGGTGCGGCCCTGGCGCTTGAGCGCGTACACCACGTCCATGGCCGTGACCGTCTTGCGCTTGGCGTGCTCGGTGTAGGTGACGGCGTCCCGGATCACGTTCTCCAGGAACACCTTGAGCACCCCGCGGGTCTCCTCGTAGATGAGGCCGGAGATGCGCTTGACGCCGCCGCGCCGGGCCAGGCGGCGGATGGCGGGCTTGGTGATGCCCTGGATGTTGTCGCGCAGCACCTTGCGGTGGCGCTTGGCGCCACCTTTACCCAGACCCTTCCCGCCTTTGCCGCGACCAGACATGGCAGACACTGAAGAGCATCAGTTGACACTGGCCAAGTGACCGTTGTATTCTTTTATATAACACTCTTACGGACCTATTTGAAAACCACAAGCAGTAAAAGGCGGGAACCGGCACTGAGTCCCCGCCCCTCCGTTTCCTGTAACCCTGGGGCACAAGGAACAAACAGAACTTTACTGGCACTTGGAGTTTAGGGATCTCCAAACGGAAGTCACACGTAGGTTCCAAGGAAAACACTTCAGTTGTCATTTGCGTATATGTTTATCATTTAATATATGTTATTGGACCAGTGGTTATGATGAAATTGGGGAGCAAGCCCAAATCCCAAGGAAAAAAAGACTTCACAGTCACACCCAGGGACCCAGCTGCCCGAGAAGCAAGACGCTGGGTTTGGATCAGAGCTGCTGCTCTCCCAGGGCCGTCCATGGAGTGTTGGGCTCCTCACCTCTAAAGACGGTTGATACTTGATAATTTACTATAAAGGCGCTGGTTGAGAAAGGGAAAATTTTATTCCTGCAGACAAACCGTAAACAGACAAGCAAAGCCCCATGGAAGGACAGGTGGAAGTAGCAGTCCCAGGGTCTTGGACCCAGTGCTGGGAGGACTGCGTGGAGGAGTGATTGCTCTCAGCTGGTGCCTGCAAGTCCAGCAAAGCCGTCCACACCCGAAAGCCCAGATTCTACACGAGTGCCAGAAAAAAGCATGCATTCGCTCCTAAGCTGGCACTATAACACTGCTGGCCAACGAAGAATATTTAAGAAGATTCGTGATGGCCTTGGAGCCTTCAAAGGGTAGTGTATATTTTTGCAATGTTTTAATTTTCTCTATTTTTAAAAATAAAATCTGGGGTTGGGGCTGGCAGTGGCATGGTGGTTAAGGGTGCTGGACTCCCACACGGCCAACCACGTTTTGGGTCCTAGACCTGGTCTCTTGCTTTCTCTCTCACTCTGTCCTTCTCTGGTCAAAATAAAAATAAATAAGTAAATAGTTAAATGAAATAACTCTTTAAAAATTTTTAAATAAAATTTGGCACAGAGCACACGTGTTCTCCAGGGAGTGTCAGAGAGCTAAAGCGAGAAGGCACCCACATGGGGAATGCTCGCTCACGTCCCCTCCCCCCGTCAGCCTCTTCAGGGTTTGGGGCACACACAGACAGGAGCCAGGCTTGCTTCTCAACCATCAGGACCCAGGACTCAAACCACATGGTTGACCACGTGAGGTCCAGTCACCTTGACCACCTGCCACCAGATGGACAAATAGTGGCCTTTTACCCTGCACTTCCTGGGCACTGAGCACCTGGTCCTAGCGGGCTTTACCCTGCACTTTCTAAGTACTGAGCCCCTGGTCCTAGCGGGCTTTACCCTGCACTTCCTAAGTACTTAGCACCTGGTACTAAGGGCCATGGGCTTTTGACTGCTTGCAATACCTAAAACGTCATTTGTCAGCCAGGATGAGCTGAACCACAACCTAAGGGACATGTCAGGGCCCAAACGACCAGGAATGCCAGACACTGCTCTGTGAGAAGGCAGGAGGGACTAGACTGCATCCTTAAAGGGCCGAATCCCAGTAAAATGCTTAGCCCCGCCTGCAGTGTGGTGGTTCAGGCAGCTGGGTCCCATGTGACAGCCCCCAGCTTCCAGACCCAGGCCCCGGCTTCTGGACTGAAAAATGCGATTTATGCATTTGCCCCAAATCCGGAGAGGAACATGGAGGAGAAACAGCCGCACCGTGTCATTCCCCACCCGTGGTGCCTCCTCTCTCTCGTGAGTGTGTGTGATCTCCAGCAGATTGGAAGCCTGGGGAGGGTGGGGGACAGATGCCGTCATTCCAGAAGAATTATTTTTTCCCTCATTACTTTGAAATAATTTGATTCATAGGAAAGACCGAGTCCAGAGTGCCTGAGCCATAAACCCAGCTTTTCCTAAAAGCGACTTCCTGTTGAAGTCCAAGACATCATCAACCAAACTGTGACCTCGGGGCATGCTTTTTCCCTTAAAGGCACTTGAAAAACAGCAGAAGGGAAGGAAAAGCACGTTGTTTTTCTGGAAAGCATGAGCTGAAATTCCTTTGTGAGTGCCCCCTGCCCCGAAGGGACCCTGGTCATTACTAGTTTCTTCACCCAGTCACCCACCCACCCACCTTCACCCAGTCACCCACCCACCCACCTTCACCCAGTCACCCACCCACACACCTTCACCCAGTCACCCACCCACACACCTTCACCCAGTCACCCACCCACCCACCTTCACCCAGTCACCCACCCACACACCTTCACCCAGCCACCCACCCACACACCTTCACCGTCACCCACCCACACATACCCCTTGGCCTTGACACTCCCCACAATTCCCTGCGATGCGTCCAGTTCACATACTAGTGTCACCTGGGGCTGCGTCCTGGGCCTTCAATTCCCCCTGGCTGCCTACCACAGGGAGCTCGCCCACATCGCTGGCCTTTCCTGACTGCTGTGTTTATACCACACACCTCTCCTCTCCTGGGAACGGCACCCTCTCATCACCTCCAGTAGCTTCATTGGTAATATGCTAATACTGGAACCATACCATGCGGGGCAGGCTGAGATTGGTTCTGCTCACCAAACACGGTCTGAGGTCCAGCCAGGTTGTGCCATTTGTCAGCGACCTCCCTTGTTAGTGCTGAGAATCCCACTGCAGATTTGCATATCACCTGACAGTGGAAGGACATTGAAGCCACTTCCACTTTAGAGCAATGGCAAAGAAAACTGACAAGCTAGCGTGCAGGGGGCTTTACCCTTCCCTCTTCCCTCAGGTGGACGTCTCCTTTGTATTCCTTAGATTCCACCTGACAACCCAGTAAGTCTTCAGTAACGTGGAAATCAGTGTCGTGGCCGCAACATTAATCCAACCTTTTTTCTGGGTTCTGCAGCTCACAATAACCTCAGCAAGTCTTCCTGTAAACTAGCACAACCCAGGTTCTAGAGTCCCGTCCTGGGACTTGTTCTCAGGGCCTTGGTTTGGAAACGTAATTATCAGTAGACCCCTAAAAACCGTGCATTTTTAACCACCCTAAGGCTTATGAACTGCAGCATAAACAGCCACTCTCCAACGCTCCGGCCCCAACTGCTCGTTTCTGCCCAGCGGTACAGCACTTCCACGCGGACCATGTGGGTGGCTCTGAAAAGAGCCTTTGGTTTTTGTCCTTTCTCCCAGCACAGCAGTTTACGCCCTCTCCCCGCGGATGCGGCGCGCCAGCTGGATGTCCTTGGGCATGATGGTGACGCGCTTGGCGTGGATGGCGCACAGGTTGGTGTCCTCGAACAGCCCCACCAGGTAGGCCTCGCACGCCTCCTGCAGCGCCATGACGGCCGAGCTCTGGAAGCGCAGGTCGGTCTTGAAGTCCTGCGCGATCTCGCGCACCAGGCGCTGGAACGGCAGCTTGCGGATCAGCAGCTCGGTGGACTTCTGGTAGCGGCGGATCTCGCGCAGCGCCACGGTGCCGGGCCGGTAGCGGTGCGGCTTCTTCACGCCGCCCGTGGCCGGCGCGCTCTTGCGGGCCGCCTTGGTGGCCAGCTGCTTGCGCGGGGCCTTGCCGCCGGTGGACTTGCGCGCCGTCTGCTTTGTGCGAGCCATTCGTGCTCAGGGGCTGGTCTCAAGCGGTCTAACGGCTGTTCTCGCTCCTATTTATAAAGGTAAAGCCATTCTGATTGGTCCGAGTCTTTAAATTACGCGCCCTGAACTGAGTGTAAAGACTATGTGCTTTGTGATTGGCTGTCAGGTTTCACTTTGGAAAGCCTTCACCTACTAAAGACGTACGGGACTGTTTCCTCTTTTCCACTATTCCGCCTTACACAGCTTCTGCACCTCTAAATTTTGTGCCTGATGTGATTTTATTTTAACGCACTTATTTGGATTAGGTTTGGGGAGACACGGAAATGACAGTCTTGTAGTTCTCGAGCGGCTTCAAAAAGACCGCCTTTCAACGTGATTGGTCCAGCCCAGCCTCGTTCTCAATCTGTTACTAGTCCTTTCGCTTTAAAAAAGTGCTTCAGCAATGAAAGGGTTTCGGTTTGTAATTCAGAAACCTCCAAAAAGTTCAAGCATCACTCCGACACTCCCTCCCGGAGAACGTTAACATGGCGCAGTGGAAACGTACCGACCGTTTGCTACTTAGCAAAGCAGACCGTGATGGACGCACTATTCCAGGAAGAGACTTCCTACTGTTAAAACCGGAAGCTAAAACTTGGCAGGTAACAAGTTTATTCCTGTTTAGATCGGGATCAAAGGAGACTCTAGCCACGAGTCCCGTTGCCAAGACGTACTACTAACATTACTTTTGTGACTTTTGAAATTAACTTTTTTCCCGCATGTTAGTAAAAAAAAATTTAGGGTAAGCTCGCCTTACATAAATAACCAATCAAAGAATATATTTAAAGTAAACTTTTGCATATCACCTTGCTATTGGCTAATTTGGTCCAATGGGGGGACAGAAAAAGTTAATCCTCTATTTGCATAGTAGACCTACAAAGGTATGTCAGCCCGAAAGGTAGGCGTTCATTCTTGCGTTTAATTTGCAGCTGGACGTTGCAAAATGCCTGAGCCAGCGAAGTCGGCGCCGGCCCCGAAGAAGGGCTCCAAGAAGGCGGTGACCAAGGCGCAGAAGAAGGACGGCAAGAAGCGCAAGCGCAGCCGCAAGGAGAGCTACTCGGTGTACGTGTACAAGGTGCTCAAGCAGGTGCACCCCGACACGGGCATCTCGTCCAAGGCCATGGGCATCATGAACTCGTTCGTCAACGACATCTTCGAGCGCATCGCGGGCGAGGCGTCGCGCCTGGCGCACTACAACAAGCGCTCGACCATCACGTCGCGGGAGATCCAGACGGCCGTGCGCCTGCTGCTGCCCGGGGAGCTGGCCAAGCACGCCGTGTCCGAGGGCACCAAGGCCGTCACCAAGTACACCAGCGCCAAGTAAACCTTTCAAGTAAGCGACTTTATATTTAACCCCAAAGGCTCTTTTCAGAGCCACTGCACAATCTCAAAATAGGAGCTTTCATGCTAGATAATATTTTCCCCCAATTCATCCTTATTTTTCTGTCTTTGCTCTTATTGTTCACCGAATTTAATTGTGTAAGAACAGAGCAGAGAAGTGGTCAGCCTTGAAAACCAGGGAAAGTTACATAGACAAGGTATTCAAGAACTTAAAGGGGCACGTCCAGCTCTTACACTGGTTTGGAGTCGGTAACTAGGGAGTATTGGAGTTCCGTGTGAATCTTAGCCAGTTCTAAAGTGCAGAGCAGCTGTGTTTATTTTTGTAAGATTTTTGCCTTAGGACACATGTGTTCTCCAGAGGGACAGTGATTGGGATAATGAAGAATCGCCCACAGGGGGATGGCCATGCCACAATCCCTCCTCTGTTCTCCCAGGATATTAGGGATGCACAATGAGTTTCTGGGACTCGAACCGCACTTGACCATGTGGGAGTCCAGCGACCTAACTGCCATGCCATCTGCTGGCCCAGTAGTGTCATTTATGCTACGCGTCCTACAGAAGCGTAAGGAGTCAGTGACAGGCTAGCTGCAATGTAAAAAGGAATGCCACGCCGGGCCAGCTGTCGTACACCCCTGGGCTTTTGGCAGCTCTGCCTTCTTGGGCTTTTCCTGTGGACAGTAGGATTAGCCATGGAGGCAGACCTGGCCCCTCACACAGGTGCAGGCTTCTTAAGTGAGATCGTTTTTAAATGTGCCCCATGTGAGTTAGTACTGAATACCCTGGAGGTGACAGCTCAAAATCGGTACTGGTTGATAAATAGAGTACAAATGTACTTCTCATGCAAAGTTTCTTGGCTCAGCCTGGAATGGGAGCTTAAATATTGCCAACCCGCTTCCCCGAGACACCAACACTTATCCCCAAAACGGGTTGAGAATAACTTGCTCCTCCGGAGAATACAATATTCACCCAGCCTCTGGAGGATCCATACCCCTCCAAGGGACATTGTCCCCAATCCAGGACGCAGGTCCTGAAGCCCCACTTTGAACAATGCCCCCGCCCTAGTTCCCAACTAACTGCTCTGCCGGGGACCAGCCTCGGCGGGGGTGGGTTATCTCGACGGAGGCGGCGCAGGTGAACAGAAGTCACAGGCCTCGGTGCCTTTTTAGGCACGTCCTATGCCGGACACCCCCCAGAGATCGCTCTCTGGGGAGTGACAACTGCTAGGAATCATCGTGCCTTTTTATTGAAAATGTGTTACATGCAAGTAAATGGAGAGGGGCTACGTGTTTCAATTATCAGCTCATAAAGTTTTTAATAGGGAACATAGATTCTATTTAGGGTTGGATTAAGGGTGGGTCTCGTGCAGTTCCGCATTTGTGCAGTTCCGCATTTGTAGGTGGGTCTCCATGGAATTGTAGGTGGGTCTCCATAGAATGCAGTTTTGGGAAGGCGGTTCCAGTAAGCAGAGATGATTATCAGCTGATGCGGCGCAGCAGCCATTTTGTGACTACTAGAAATGGCTCTGAGAAAAGAAAATCTCAAGAATAGATATTAGTTCCTCTGGATCTTAATAAAGAATGATACTTACATAGTTTTATAGGGATCTAAAACTTGATTTGAGGAGTCCTAAAATATTTATCTATTTCGCTTGGCGAGGGCGGAGGTGTTCTGGGCCAGTTTTGGCCTAATCCTATTTTAAGTAAAGAAAGGATTAAGTTTACCTTAAATGTATTTTGAAGGGCCTTCCAAAGGTCAAGATTATTTCTGCCTAGATAGAACTTCAGCCCACCCTCTACTGTGACCATGGAGATAAAGCATTGTAATTAATAGCAGGTGATTATAGCAAAGGGGAGCGGTCGGGGGAGTTCCTGGAAAATTTTATCATACTCAGGATGTATAAGAGAGCTATGCGATTCTCTTATAGTAGCAAATTGGGGAGTCAGAGGGGGGTCGCTTCCCAGCAAGGCTACCAGTTTTCTGGAGCAAATAGCAAGCAGCCTTGCTGACATGCTAATTGACCCAAGCTTTGTTCCAAGGTCAGGGGGTGCACAACAGTGGCTTTGCCAGCATATTGACCTGACCAGAAGCGGAGCTCAAAAGTCTGGGGGCTCAGACAGATCCTGGGGCCTTGCCGGGTCGGACTCCTCCATTTCCCCCTTTTTTATTTTGAAGTTTGGAGAGGTGAATTTCAGTTTCTATAGATGATATGGCAGAATGTAATTGTTTGATAACTGGAAAGCAAAACAAACATAGGAAGATAAGTCCAAAAAGTCCTCCGACCGAATAAAGTAACATAGAGTATGAGTGTTTAGAATTGGTGAATGCACCAAGTAAGGAGGTCACAATACCATTGGCCACATCAGAGGGTGTTATGGAGTCCAAATGGGATTTGGAAATTTTCGTAATGTCAGCCTGTAATTTCTGTATGTCTACGGTGAGAGAGTGGTTGAAGGCCCCTCTGAGGTGAGATTGGATATGTTCCCAGGTAATCTGTGTGTGATTGTAAGGTAAAGGAGTAACACAGATCCATTTATAATCAGCATGACAGGCAGTAGTTAACCGGACCTTAAATATAAAACTGATTTTTCAAGGGCATTAATTCTATCAGCCGGTTGTTGGTCAATTTGTTCCTGTTTAAACAAGGCAGTGGAGACATTAAGAGTTAATTTGTTAATGTGGGAAGCTGTCAAACAAAGAGAAGGCAAAATTATTTAAGAAATAACAAACTATGTATTTAGGAAAAACACAGGGGGTCCAGTTTGGAAAACCGGACTGTGAGGAAATGTCATTCTAGGAATATTCTGCTGAGGCTGGGCAAGCTGAAAGTAACTTAGGTGGGTCAACAGAAAGTGCAGTGGCTAAAACTGAATTATTATATTCTGTAAGAGAGAGGAAAGTTAGGGTCCAAGCATTACTAGTGTGGTCATCACAACTGGAGGGAAGTAGCTGTCCTGTGGCTAAAGGAGAACCTGTAACTTGAATTATAGGGGAAAAAGTAATATAAAATGGAAGAGGCTTAACACCATATGCTGAAAAGCAAAGGAAGATTCCATGGAAGCTGAAAAGTTAAAGGGAGTTGAAATGTGAGGCTGTTTATGTCCAAAAGGATTTCACCCCATTAGTTTAGAATGATCAGTAGTTATAATTATTTCATCACCATCCCAAGCAAATTTACAAGGGTAAGGTGTAGTGGGCTCAGATGGGGAGAAAAGGGTAGGGAGTAGGGTTTTAATGTAAAAGCAAAAGTGCAGTACCGAAGCAAGAAGAGCAGGTTAATCCTTTTTTAGGGTAGGTTCTGTCTCCACCTAAACATAATAGAATTTTAATGGTCTTTATAGCTCAGGGCAAGGGGTCTGGCAGATGATTATATCACTAAGGAACATAAAGCAAGCAGCCTTGCTGACATGCTAATTGACCCAAGCTTTGTTCCAAGGTCAGGGGGTGCACAACAGTGGCTTTGCCAGCATATTGACCTGACCAGAAGCGGAGCTCAAAGGTCTGGGGGCTCAGACAGATCCTGGGGCCTTGCCGGGTCGGACTCCTCCACTGCTCTTTCTCACCTCCTCATATACCTATGTACATACATACAGCCGGAGATACCAGGTCCCTCAGCGAAGCCCTGAGCACCCCCAGTGTCACTTCAGGCCTCCTGAGGAGGAACAAGGTGGAACCGTGTAGTCAGTGAGCCAGAGGTGAGCAGGCCGCAGGACACCTGTCACGTCAATCACAGCTTCCCAGACTGTGCAGAGACCCCTCGCACCAGTGCCTGGCACAAGAAGGCCAGGCAGATCCCAATTTCCTCCTCTAGTACCCGAGGAAGACAGGGATGGCTGTACGTTTCCCTCCTGTTTCCCTCCAACAGGACGTTTGGTTCTACATCCTGGTTCCCACTGGGGCGATAAACTAGTTGGGCAGTTTTTCCACCATGGTAAGGGTGCTCACAACCAGGTCCACACTGAGCATGCGGGATTAAGTCAGTGTGTTTGTCACCAGGAGAGAGCCCCAAAGAGCAGAGGTACACTGACAGGCCTCCCATTGCTAAACACTCATGGTCGGCCCTTGAAATAAATGGGACAGCGGTCCCCAGCCCAGGGCAGTTGTCCTCGGGCAGCTCCGTACCTGCACGTCTTCCGGCATGTGCCGAAAAATCCTCACTTTCCTGTTAAAACTTCCCTTTTCCTATTTTACAGATGTTTATGTTTTTTCATTTTGCATCTATAGGTGGGTCTCTAATATTAGAGATCTGGTCCTAAAAAAAAACAAGGATTTTATACAGTGCAACTCAGCTCTCAGCTCTCCCACCCCTCATTTCCTACATAACTGGGGGGGCTCCTGGCAGGAGCCCCCACCCTAGGTGGCCTTACTGCAAGGTCCCCTGACCCAGGAAGGAGCAGATAAAGGCCCAGGGTGAGTACGGGGTGGGTGTTTGACTCCTAGAGATGGATCCGGAAGGCCACGGAATGTGTCAGGAATGCTCATCCCCCCAGCTTCCCTGCCTGTCAGTCCCACAGCCATCTCCCAGAATAACTTGATTACCCTGTAAAAGAAACCTGCTCCAGCCTGAAGGAGCCACTCTTTTCTCTCAATTATCTCCTCTTCTCTCGATCCCATGTCTCCTGAGTCTTACTCCGGACCGGACAGACATTTTTAGGGACCTCCTCTCCTACGTATAGTGGGGGTCTCTTCTGTTATTTTCAATATTCTCAAATATAGTCCACTATTGAATTCTCCTTTGGAGGACCAACCAGCAAGCCGTCCACAGCTGGGTGGAGCGAAACTGGTAGATGTTAACATCACTTGTAAGTAGGGAGCGGAAGCGTTCGGTAAGCCAGAAGTCTGTTAGAAAAAGACAGTATTGGAGCCTACGGAGGAGCAGCCAGTGAGACAGGTCACTCAGAATGAGCAGAGCTTGCATACGAGACACCGAGATGGAAGGCGTGGAGCCCATGAAGCCCTGGGCATCCGGGATGCCCCCAACATCTATGGGGCTCTCATGCTCACCGAAGGTGGGCGCCTTGTGGCTGCAAGGTATGCTCCACAGAACTCATGCTGAGACCTTTCCTACAACACCTCTGTCAAAAATGACCTTCCTGGGACCAGCAGTTAGTGTGGCGGTTACGTCGCTAAACTCCCACACGGCCAACTGCAGTTCGAGTCCTGGGCCCAGAGGCTTGAGACTCATGTCAGGCACATGGTTATGGGCGACCAGGATCCCGAGAGGATAAAAGGAAGAAGAGATTGTGTTGTGGCGTCTCCCTGGAGGGTAATTTCTCACTTTCCCTCTCACTGTCTCTGTCTCTCTCTCTCTCCACAGGAGCTCACTCGCTCTAAAACAAAAACCTAAAAAAAAAACAAGTCCCTCTCTGCAGGAAACATGCACGGGGTGGGGCTGGAGCTGACGCACAGAACTCGGGACACGGGCAGCTGAGGAGTCCGGCAGCGCACCTGTCTCAGCACACACCGTCGGGGGATGAACTTGCCAATTTTCCCCCCTTGTTTCTTTCCCTTCTTCATGTTTTAAATGAAGTCAATAAAACCAAGAAAGCCATGGGACTCGGGATGCTGAAGATGGTTGGAGACCTTCTGTCCGTGACCTCAGAAATGGCCTGCTTGGGACCAGCAGATGGTGTGGTGGTTAAGGTGCTGGACACTCCCACATGGCTGACCATGGTTCAGGTCCTGAACCTGGTGGCTTGCTTTCTCACTTTCCCTCTCTCTCTCTGCATGTGTCTCTCTGGTCAAATTAAAATAAATGAATAAAAGTAAATCATTATTTAAAAAAAAAGAAAAAAGAAATGGCCTGCTTGGGCGGGGCTTGTTACCCTGGCTTACGTCCCTAGGCTATTGTTTTCTCTCGTTTTTTGATTTTGCTTTGGGTTTTTGCCAGGGAATGCATGTGCTTGCCAGAGACAGAGAGAGGGAAAGTGAGAAATCATCGCGGGGGTGGTCACACTGCAGTCCCTTCTCCATTCTCTCAGGATCTGGGGCACACATTTCCAGCATGATATTCACACTGCTGGATCAGGGACTCGAACCATGGTTAGCCACGCGGGAGTCCTGCACCTTACCTACGAGGCCACCATTTGGCCCTTTTATCATTCATTTTTTTTTTTTTTTTAAGAATTTTATTTAGTGGACGAATATGGAAGATCTGTTGCTGAGTGAAGCAAGCCAGGCTATGAAAGAGAGACATTGTATGTGTCCCCTGAACATACACCGACTGTCCACACTATGGCAGGGACTGAAAGACTGGAGGACATACGAGCATTACACATTGCTGTGGACACTAGAGCCAAAGTGGAAAGAGTGTGGGAGGGGAAGAGCACAGGAAAGGAAATTTGGGGAAAAACTAGAGAGGTAAGACATTTGTGGGACACAGGTGTGGTTTATTATCTGTTGATGAGGACGTGCATATTCTTTACTGGGCTGCACTGCAGTGTAGATATCATGCTATGTAAAGTCTTTACAATCTAAAAAACAATTTATTTTGTTTAACTTCATTTATTAAAATTTGACCAGAGAGGGACAGAGAGAGAGAAAGCAAGAAAGCAAGCCATCAGCTCCAGGACTCAAACCACAGTCAGACGTGGGAGTGCAGTGCCCTTAGCCACCGTGCCACCTGCCAGCCCTCCCCGTCTGTCATTCTCAATGTGCCCTTTCTTCACAGCAGGCTCCTTCCCTCCTCCAGCTCCAGCTACTGTGTGCACAGTCTATGCTGAGGAAAGAAATGCCCCCGCCACGCGTGGGGGCTGGAGGACTTCAGAGCTCTTTGCCCTCAAACGGACGGCACCAGGGAGTCAGCAAGTGTAACAGGGTGTGAAGCCACAGCCATCTGACTTGCTTTCTCACTCTTCCCCCCCTCTTCAAATTCAGGAATAATATTGATAATAAAAAATAAATACTTCTTTTTAAAAAATTCTGCAACGTTAAATGTTGCTTGCTGTGGAAGAATGACACCATCCTTGGATTTGTAAATGGTAGATGTTTGTTGAAATCATGAGTGACACACGATACCCTGCCTTGCTCGGTGACAACCAGTGAGTGGACAGAGTGGGATGAAGTGGCATAAATGGAGCAGTGGGTCGAAGTCAGCGCCGGAGCAGATGAGACGTGCGTAGTTGCTGCTAAGCTTCTGATCTCTCCACACTTTCTAAGTAGTAATTATCAGCACATAATAAAAATGTTTTAAAGTGAAAGCAATATCTGTAACAAAATGGTGAACTGCTAGTGACGGCGGAAGGGCAGGACCTGGCACCGCTCCACAGGGACGAGGCTCCCAGTAAACAGAAGGGGTCTTGCTGGTGTGCCACAGGGCCTAGGAAGTCTGTCCCTCCCTGTAGCATCTGTGAAAACCAAATACTGCCTGTCCCAAAAGCAGCCCCAAGAGCGATCTCACCCTCAGAACTGCTAGTGCACCTCCCGGCAATGGGGTCCAGACATGGGCCAGAAAGTTCTTCCTGAAGGCAAACTGCGAGTAATCCTGATGCGGGCACAGAACTCTCGCTGGGCCTGGAGTCAATCAGCAGCCACACCCAAGACTGGAATTGGGGGTCTGCCTCAGCTGCCTGGTAGAAGGGACAGTCTGGCTTTCGTTAATTACGATGACCTGAGCCCACCCTCCAGACTCCAGTCAAATGAGCCGTGATGGGGCCCCAGGCAGTTATAACAGCTCCCTCAAGTGACTGCAGTGTCGCACCGAGAGCTGACCTATCGGGTTACTGTGGGGGCTCCTTGTGTGCACTTCCTGCAGAAAACGTGGTTTTATTCTATGATTAAACAGGAGTTTATGAAAGCTCACTCCTGGCAACTAGTCAGGCAGCTTTCCGGATGAGGCAGACTAGTAAACTGGCTGGACCTGTTCAGGGTCACCTGAGGCCAGCTTTGTACAATGCTGACTGAGGACCAGCCCTGCATTTCTAGAGCTCCCTGGTCTCACACATACTGCCCAGGGATAACCAAATACCAAGTGCAGAAACCTGCAGGGCTCCACTTGGGGTCCTGGCAAAGTTAAAGCACTAAAAATCATTTTGAAATAATAAAAAAAAAAATCAGCGAAGTTTTTCTCTCCAGAAAACCCACAGTTTTCAGCGGGAAATTGAGCAAACAAGTGGAGTCGACCTGGAGGCTTCAGAAACCTAGCAGCCTCCATTTCCCATCTGCAAAACACCAAGATCTTGAGTGCACTGTAAATCCTTGCAGATCCAAACGTCCATATCCAAAAATACGTCCCAGCTACCCTGTGCCCAGAGAACCGAGTTCAAACATTTCCGTCTCAACCTTTCCAACACACCTTTAAAGGGAGAAAAAACAAGGCAACCATGGCATACCTGTTCACACTCCTGAAACACCCCAGGAAGCCAGGCGTTTTAATTTACTAAGTCCAGAAGACCCCAGAACCACAGAAAATTCCCACACAGTAACATGACAAGTACACTAACTGGACAGGCCGACGAGACCTTGCTTCAAATAAAAGTAATAAATCTCAGAAGTAGGTTACAGCCTTCTCAGGAACAAGTGGGTGGCTCTTAGAAGAGCCTTTGAGTTGGATACAAACTGCTCAGTAAGCCTTAGGCCCGCTCCCCCCGAATGCGGCGCGCCAGCTGGATGTCCTTGGGCATGATGGTGACGCGCTTGGCGTGGATGGCGCACAGGTTGGTGTCCTCGAACAGCCCCACCAGGTAGGCCTCGCACGCCTCCTGCAGCGCCATGACGGCCGAGCTCTGGAAGCGCAGGTCGGTCTTGAAGTCCTGCGCGATCTCGCGCACCAGGCGCTGGAACGGCAGCTTGCGGATCAGCAGCTCGGTGGACTTCTGGTAGCGGCGGATCTCGCGCAGCGCCACGGTGCCGGGCCGGTAGCGGTGCGGCTTCTTCACGCCGCCCGTGGCCGGCGCGCTCTTGCGGGCCGCCTTGGTGGCCAGCTGCTTACGCGGGGCCTTGCCGCCAGTGGACTTGCGCGCCGTCTGCTTTGTACGGGCCATAGCTATGTAGAGGAAAAAAGTCACTTTATAGAATAAGCCAAACGTTGCCTTTATATATACCCGAAAATCATTCTGATTGGCCTGACTGCTTTTCAAAAGTCCCGCGCAGTAAATCCATTGGCTAACAGCTCAACGATCTGATTGGCGAATAACTGAGATCTCTGATTGGATAACTTTCCCCAAATTCCAATCCCATTCTATTATAGTCTGCGACTCAATTGATTTTCTGAACTTTCAGTTCCGAGTTTTGCAAACTGTAATATTTACAACCAATTATTTGACCCTGGATGATGCTAATAGTGATTCGGCAGATTTGTGTGTCAGGGATTGCGAAGACTACGGGTAAAACACTCGTTTCTCTCCTCCGGTAGCCTAGACTCCCACTCCTGAGACCTCGGGGGGGTATATTTCTGGAACAGCACCGGTGAAGTGGACGGACCAAAAGCGACCGGCGTTTCCGTGCGTAAGTGCTGCTGTACATATGAGCAGCCCTACGGCGTTGAGATCAGGGGTGAAACTCGCTGTCCAAGCAACGCTGTCTTTTTGCCGTTTTCCCCCCACCTCACCGCAGCTATCTTCCTACTCCTTTCCCCCAAACCCCATCAGTTGTTTTAGTTCCTCTCCATTCTAGGAAAACCCAGTACTTAACCAACCCACTAAGTGACGTTTGGGTCAGCAACTGTCTAGAAACGAAAGCCTTAACGTGTAAGCATTTTTCCTTAAGTGATGTCGTGGGTTACCATTTGCAGTGAAAAAACGATTCTTTGAAACAAGGTTACAAGCTTTCTTACGTGAAAATATAGGTGGCTCTGAAAAGAGCCTTTGGTTTAAAAGAAAATGAAAGTGGTAGGTACACGCCTGTAATCCCAACGCTTCACTTCCCCTTGGCCTTGTGGTGACTCTCCGGGTTCTTCTTGGGCAGCAGCACGGCCTGGATGTTGGGCAGGACGCCGCCCTGCGCGATCGTCACCTTGCCCAGCAGCTTGTTGAGCTCCTCGTCGTTGCGGATGGCCAGCTGCAGGTGGCGCGGGATGATGCGCGTCTTCTTGTTGTCGCGCGCCGCGTTGCCCGCCAGCTCCAGGATCTCGGCCGTCAGGTACTCCAGCACGGCCGCCAGGTAGACCGGCGCGCCGGCCCCGACCCGCTCGGCGTAGTTGCCCTTGCGCAGCAGGCGGTGCACGCGGCCCACCGGGAACTGCAGCCCGGCTCTGGAGGAGCGGGTTTTGGCCTTGGCGCGCGCCTTGCCGCCCTGCTTGCCCCGGCCAGACATAATTTGCAGTCAAACCAACCTAAAGACAGAAAATGAACTACAAACGGACACCAAGAGCTAAACCATTATACTCCTCATGGGTTTCGTAAAATAGCCTATCCTGGATGTCCGAGTACAAATTTCAGCCATTCAAAAAGCAGATTTACATCGACGCTTCTAATTTACGTAAAGTGACTGCAGCAGTTGAAAGATCAAATTACCTGAAGCGGCACAATGGGAAGAGCCAATTTCTGGTATAAAATAACAGCCTATCAGAGTGTAAGATATAGAACCAATCAGAAGTCAGAATTTGCAATCCCTGATTTGCATACAGGGAGCAAATAAAAGGGGCAGTACGGAGCGCCTAACCTTCATTTGCTGTGGTTTCCACTAGCGTTCGTTATGCCTGAGCCAGCGAAGTCGGCGCCCGCCCCGAAGAAGGGCTCCAAGAAGGCGGTGACCAAGGCGCAGAAGAAGGACGGCAAGAAGCGCAAGCGCAGCCGCAAGGAGAGCTACTCGGTGTACGTGTACAAGGTGCTGAAGCAGGTGCACCCCGACACGGGCATCTCGTCCAAGGCCATGGGCATCATGAACTCGTTCGTCAACGACATCTTCGAGCGCATCGCGGGCGAGGCGTCGCGCCTGGCGCACTACAACAAGCGCTCGACCATCACGTCGCGGGAGATCCAGACGGCTGTGCGCCTGCTGCTGCCCGGGGAGCTGGCCAAGCACGCCGTGTCCGAGGGCACCAAGGCCGTCACCAAGTACACTAGCTCCAAGTGAGCGTGTCTGCGTGAACGCCAACATAAAAGGCTCTTTTCAGAGCCACCTACGTTGTCACTTAAAGATCTGTGAGTGTCTCCTGACGATTCTATATCAGGGTTGGGGTCTTCCAACATGACTCTTGTGTTTGAAGGTCTGTAACAAATCTCCAAGGAAAATGGCCAGTTTAAACGTTCCCTCTTCAGTAACACGCTTACCTGTGAAGAAAAGTGCTTTGTGTCTAAAGTTGAGTGCTTAGCTAAGTCATTTTCTCCACCAACACTTGGGTACCCATTTTATTTTTCATTTCATTGTCCCTCAGTACTCATTAAAAGGAGAAACGACAGATGGAGGCTGCTGTATGGGTTTCTGTCCTTTTCCTTGTTCGACTTCTGTGACCACCATTGAAGTTTTGGAGCACTCTTCCCCCTCACTGCAGACCACAGCAGGTCTCTTCCAGGCCTCATCCTCAGTGCACTAATGCCACTCACCACCTTTCAGTCAGGTCAGGGACCAGCAGAAGGTGTAATGCTTATGTCGCTGGACTCCCACATAGTTGACTTCAGCCGAGTCCCAGAACCAGCAGCTTAAAACTCGCACCCTGTGCATGTGAACACATGCCCAGGAGATTGTGGCATGGCCACCCACACTGGAGAGTGATTTTAAGGCAAGCACGTGCACCCAAAAAAAAAAAAATCTCTTTAAAAAAAAAAAAAAGCCCAGATCATAGGATAGACAATGGAGAAGCACATAGTCCCAGATTGTGGCATTGAACTGTGGTTCCAGCGGTGAGGAGACCAGGGCCTTCCTCTGTCCTGCGAGCTCTGAGGTCGCCTGGAATTCACCCTTAGTCTCTGTGCCTGGAGCCACCTTGTCCACAGCTACTTTAATCCTGGCATTTACCTTAAAAAGAGGAGGGTTACAAGGAGCTAACGTGTTAGTTATGTTGTGGGTTTTATGCTAGTCACCTGTGAAATGGACACTGCTATGCACAGGCTGACAACCGATGAAACTAAGGTTAAGTAACTACCTTAATCTTACCCATTTCCTTATAAACAGGTCTGAATATATTTGAAGGATTATTTCCACCGTTAGAGATTGTCTCCTGCAGGAGGCTACCTGCACTTGTAGGCGCTGGGAAATTTAGGCTGTGAAACAAAAGGAAAACCGCAGAGGAGCTGCACATACTTGTTTATGGCACAGCGATTTCCTTACACCAGCACACAGTGTGTGCGTGTGCAGGCATCTGTGTGTGGGGTTTTCTTTCTTGTTTTTTTAAAAAAAGGAATAATGACCCTTGGACCCTAAAAATTACCTAAATCTTGTCTGATTTTTTTTTTTTTTTTTTTTTTTTTAGAGAGCTTTCAGCAATAGGGCTCCTGTGCTTGCTGGAGACAGAGAGAGAGAGAGACAGAGAGAGAGAGACAGAAAGCAAGAAATCACCCCCAAGAGGAGATGACCACACTGGTCCCCATTTTCTGCTTTTTCACAAGTGTATTTGCAAATGCCTACAGAGCATATTACTGCAAACATTGAAGTGACCCAGTTTTGCAATAGGGCTTGTAAATTCCCATAAGCCTCATATATAATAAAGGCATTCAATTCTTGGTCTTCTAAATACATTTTAAAACAATGAATTCATGAAAAGATAAGAGTCAAGCATGGTTTAAAAGAGAAAGCCCTCAATGTTGGAGACAGAAACCAGCCCAGGCCTGAGAGCTAGCCAGAAGGGAAGAATGCAGGAGGGAGTCGAAGGCAACCCCATTCCCGGTCAGAATGCCCAGGGACTGTGCGGTCACCCAGATGGAGCTCCAGGCCTGGGCTGTGTCTCAAGATGTCGGGTGACATTCCACAGCCAAGCTGTTGTCTAAGTACTAAGTTAGTGATAGCCACGACCTTGTACCAGGGAAGTGGTACCTACAGAGCGTCATGTACATCGCCCGTTCTCTATAGCCAGACCCCCACTGCACATCCGATGGAACTGAGTGAACGGCTCTGCTCCGACGCAGTCGGCTTCTGCTCCGAGAGAGCTTTCGCCCCTGCTGTAACCTTTTCCTCGTCACTTTTCTTAGACCTTCTCGACAACCTGCCTTCAAGCACTGACAGCTCACCCTCAAGACATGACACAGCTCTGGTTGCCTGTTTGAATTGAGTTTGGGCAGTTTATTTAATCCCCCGGGTTGTGGGGGGAGTCCATTGCCTCTAAATGCAAATACCGGCTGGCTTACAGCCACCACCGGCCTGGAGCCAGAGAAAGCACAGAGGCCAGTGCTGCCAGGGGAAGGCCCAGGGTGCTGGCACCGGATGCCGGCGAGGGCTCCTGGGCCAACTGGGCTGACGAGACTCCTCCACCTCTTTAGAACCAGCTCGTTCCTCTGATTCTATGGGGACACGTGCTGCTCCCTGACCTTCTCCAACTTTGCCCCCTGGAACAAGCAGGTCATGGGACCCTCAGGTGAGAACTTCTGAGGCCAAGAGAGGAGCAAGACCCCGGGAACAAGGCCTCCACTCGTACCTGGGGCTTTACTTTGGAATTAGAGCCCTTGGAGGGTTCCAGCCGCCGTGACCCACCGCGGTTTGTGTTCGCTGCAATCCACTGGGCCATGTGGGGGAGTGAGGGCAGAGCGGGCAGTGAGGGACCGGGGGCCAGCAGTGCCCACGTCCTGGCCAGAGCGGAGATTGGAACAAGCAGCGGCAGGCCTGGGCACTGTGTTCTCGGTGGAACTGTCTGATCAGTTGCATGCAGACCTCGGAGGGAAGGCAGAAATGCCTCTGCTGAGGGCCGAGGCCAGGGACCACTCTGGCAGGACGAACGTCAGAAACGTGGTCCAGGCCCGTGTTGGAAGAAGATATTGGCCTCACTCTCACGGACAGAGGTCAGAGGAAGCAGCGCTCTGAATGCGTCGAGGGGACTCTGGTGGCTGGAGCTTCACCTCCACATCATCAGCACACAAACTGTCTCCACCGCAGGACACACCAGTCCAAGGATTGGGCCAACCTCCGTTCTCAGGGTCCATCTGAGGCACTGGGAGCAGCCGAGCTGGGAGAAGGGAGAGGGCATCGCATGGGGCCTCTTGCACTGAGCTCCGCGGACACAGATGGGCCTCGGAGGCCTGGGAGCTCGGGCTGCAATGGTCCACCCTGTGTATGGGGACAGCGGGCGCATTTCTGTGCCACCGCATTCTTGGGGTCGTCCCCCAGGGTGCCGACAGAGATCGAGGACTCCAGTGTCACTGGGTACTCTAACTACCGAGGGCATTTTCCACCCGTAAAATGGGGATAATTGTTATTCCGTGTTCTGGAAACGACAGGAGAAAGCGCCAGCAGAACTGAACACGCGGCACAGGCTCCTGACCTCTCAGCCTGCAGGTTCCGCCTGGAGCTGCCCTCTCCGTTACCAGCACTTTTCCTGAGCGACTCCGCGGGATCCTGTGGCAATGGTAGTGTCACGGCTGTCACACTAGGGCAGCTCTCAGTCATGCTCTAGCTCAGACCTCTTCCCTAGACCTCACACTCCTGTATCCAACTGCCCTTCATGTCTCCTTAGGTAGGTAAGAAGCATCGCAAAATGTCTCTGGATGTCCAAAACTAAGCCTGCGGTCCTCCAAAGTTTCATCCGTTCGTGTTCTTCCACTTTTGGCCATTGGTCTCTCTAACCCAGTGGCTGCAGCTCAAATGACCATGAGTAGGGCCAGCTGGTGGCAGCGGTTAGAGTGCTGGACCCCACAGGGCGGCCCTCGTCACTCAAGGCCCAGACTCGGCAGCTTGAGAAATACACTAGGCACGTGCATGCCCCTGCCCGAAGTCCCGAGAGGAGGGAGAAGTGGAGAAGGGATTGCAGCATGGGGAATGTTTTCTCCTCTCCTCCCAACCCCCTCCAGCAATCACACACTCCCTCTGGCAAATTTTTTATTAAAAAATAAATAATCATGAATATCCTCTCTCTCTCATACTCTACTCACCAGGCCCCCACCAAAAAAAAAAAAAAAAAAAAATTAAACAAACCCTCCCTTTAAAATATATACAGAATTTAGCCACTTCTCACAGATAATCATTTAAAACTTCAAATCAAATTATACCAGCACCCCTCTCAGAACACTAGGGGCTCCCACCTCACTCAGCATGAAAGCCCGGTGGCCACACTGGCCTGTGAGGTCAGGCAGTGGCTGCAAACCTCCATCTCTCCCCTCTGTCCCTCCACTGGGCTCAGCCACAGCTCCGGGCCTCTGAGGAGTCCTCTGCATTTCCCGCGCCCCGCTTTCCCCAGTCCTCACTGTACATAAAGCTTTCTGTGACGATGTCATTTAGAATGGCGTCTCCTCCTAGGGACCGACAGACGGCATAATGGTCATGTCACTGGACTCCGCTGTAGTCAACTGTGGTTTGAGTCCTAGACCTGGTGGCTTAAAACTCATCCTGGGTGTGTATGTGTGTGTGCCCAAGATCCCAAGAGGACAACGGAGAAGGGATTGTGGTGTGCCCACTCCACCCCAGTGATTTCTCAATTTCTGTCTCTGTCTCTCCAGCAAGCACATAGTCAAAAATCTCTCTTAGAGACAACAAAAAATCATCCCAGGACCAGCAGTTAGCATAATGGCTATGTCGCTGGACTCCCATGTAGTTGACCGTGGTTCAAGTCCCGGACCCAGTGACTTAAAACACGCTGGGCGCATGTGCGTGTCTGCCCAAAATCCTGAGAGGAGAATAGAGAAGGAATTGCGGCGTGGCCATCCCCCGGGAGGGTGCTCTCTCGCTTTCTGTCTCTATCTCTCTTTGTCTGGCGAGCGCAAGCACCCTATAGCAAAAACCTCTCAAAAAAAAAAAAAAAAAAAATCATCCCCACCTAGACAGGTTATGCCTGTACATTTTTTTTTTTTTTTTTTTTTTTTTTTGTGGGGGGATGTAGCATGTACACAGCCCTCCACTACCACGGATTATGTTGAGTTTCCTACATGTGGGGACATCACAGGATCAGCACACCCGGAGTGGATGGATGAGCCTCACCCAGGGAAAACCACCCTCCTGACAGTGTTATCTCCCCTGCCAGGAAAGTATGTGCCCATCCGCGCTTCAGAAATGGCACATACCTAAAACTTAAAATGTAAAAGTCTGCATGAATATTCAGTGTTCATGCAGAATACTCAGCACCATTTGACACACATTTCAGTGTGCGGGTGCTCTCACCCCAGCAAGCACCAACACGATGAACAGAGAAACCACATTTTATCGATTTGTTGTTATTTCTTAAAATGCTCGTGTAAATTCTTCTCTAGCCAATGCCTTGCCTCGTCACATCTGATTTTTTTCTATTTGTGCACAAACATCCGTATTTTTTATACATGAAATTAAAACAACTCCATTGATTTCGCCAACTCCGAGTTTCGCCCAGAGTACCTGCCCTGCCCCCCTCCCAGGAGGAAACACCTTACAATGGAACTGTCGCCCTAAACTATCGTCTTGAATTTGGGTAAGCCTCAGATCATGGGTCCCTGAGGGCGCAATAGCATGTACATGCCTCCCGCCCCAGTCCCTAATACTAACCTGACTTCACTTAAAGCTATGAAAATCACTCTGAGGAACTCGGTACAGAAGCCAAGCAAAGCGACGTCAGGACACAAGCCAATCCTGAACGTCCCGTAAGTGGTCTCCAGAAAAATCAAGGTGACAAAATGCAAAGGGGGGAAGACTTTGTAAACTTGAGAGGACCAAAGACGTGCCCCGACCATCCCCTGCACTAACCCCCTTGCAGTGGCCGGGCACGTGGCAGCGGAATAGCCTAAACCTTGGGGAGCTCGCTCTACTGTAACCGCGGGAGGCGAGGACTCTGCCGGGGCGGACTGTCCCTGCCCTGCATGTGCACGATGGAGAGGCGCCATCTCTTATCTCTCAGCCAGGTGTTCACACACCGCAGTTCGGGGGCCCAGAGCTCCTCCGAGGAGCTAACTCGCCACCACGGCGCGCTGCCGACCCCCATGCACAGCCCCCAGGGAGCGATAAGACAGGGACCACCGCTCCGCTCGCGGACTCGGCGTGGTCGCCGTCCTTTGTTCCCCGATCTCCGCCATCTTGGCGCGTCACGAGGCAAGCAATGCCACGTCCCCCGGGTCCCCGACTTCAGTCATGTTCCCTTGCAGCCAAAGCAGCTCCGGGGAAATCAGGCGGCACCAGGCTCCCCTAAACCACCCAGAAATCGTGCTGCCCTAACTTTAGGGCCACCAAGGACTACGTAAATAACCCCCTGGGACCACCCACAGATCCCTGATTAGGATCAGAACCACGAACCGTGCACGGAACTGGCGCCCCGGAAGAGGCAAGCAAGCTCTTTCAAGGAAGAGGTGGGCGGCCCTGAAAAGGGCCTTTGGTTCGGAATCGAAGAACGCTGTAGGAAGCAGCAGCTCAGCCGCCGAAGCCGTAGAGGGTGCGGCCCTGGCGCTTAAGCGCGTACACCACGTCCATGGCCGTGACCGTCTTGCGCTTGGCGTGCTCGGTGTAGGTGACGGCGTCCCGGATCACGTTCTCCAGGAACACCTTGAGCACCCCGCGGGTCTCCTCGTAGATGAGGCCGGAGATGCGCTTGACGCCGCCGCGCCGGGCCAGGCGGCGGATGGCGGGCTTGGTGATGCCCTGGATGTTGTCGCGCAGCACCTTGCGGTGGCGCTTGGCGCCGCCCTTGCCCAGGCCCTTCCCGCCTTTGCCACGACCAGACATTGCTGCTAACTCTAACTAGGAAAACACACTAGCAACAACCGAAGCCAGGAATCCCCTTTATATACAGAGATTGCGGACCTAATTGAACACCAACCGCGCGGGCACTTGCGTTTCTCCATTTGCCGCACCCCCCATAGTGACGTCACCGACTACTCTAGCCCCGCCCTCCGCGCCAGCGAAACCGGCGGCTCCGGGCCCGAGGTCCCGGATGGCAGTTTTCCGCTCGTTTTAACCGCAGCGGACGCGAGAAGCCATCGTTTCTCGGCGACTGCGACTTGCTGCTCCCGACAGCTAGGGGGATTCCTTGGCGTCGTGGCCCTTGCGGCCGGAGCTGCGGCGGCCCGGGCAGCTTGCGGGGCCCGCGGGGGTCGGCACAGTCGGAGGCCTCCGGTGGGCACCCCGCTACCCGAATCCCTCGGAGGAGCGGGCAGCCGCGCGATCGCCTCGCCGCCGACGACCCCCAGAGGCCCGGGGTGCTTCCTCCCGGCGGGCACATGCGTGGCTGGCTCGGGATTCCGTGGCGGCCGCGCCGCGGCGTCAGGATTTACTGTTTCCTGGTGGCTTCTTGTCTTTCTCTTTGATTCTGGTGCCATTATTCCAAAGACAGGTGGCGTTCTGGTAGCCGCGGTTTTTATTTAAAGTAGGTTACCGTTTTCTGTGTGAGTTTTGAGCGCATCACTACCAAGAAGGGTGAAGTATGGTATAAGTAAGCAGTTGTAGCAGCAGCAGAGTGGCGCAGCGGAAGCGTGCTGGGCCCATAACCCAGAGGTCGATGGATCGAAACCATCCTCTGCTATGACGAGTTTCTCTTTTCCTCGTAATTGTAATTTTGTTCACGTCAAGTGTAAAACGTGGAACTAGGTATTTCAGAAAATACGGGAATTAGGTTATTTATAAAATAGAAGTGAAAATTTGTGATCTCTGCAGGTACACCCTACTATTGCATGACGACTTTCATGATCACCCAATTATTATTAACTACCCTTTCGTTATAAACAGATTTATTCAGGGTGCCAAAGGGGCTATGCCACTCTTGCCAGCCAGTTAAGACAGCTCTGCACCCCCATACAGGCGCACACACTCTCAAAGTGCTCCTCCTCCAGTCATCCTCATGGCAGGACATGTTCTCTGTTAACACAACTGTAACAGAACCTTCCCTGGGGAGGAATTTGAGTTCTATTTCTCTCCCACTCCCGTCCAAGCAAGTCCTTTCACATCCAGATTTCCACTTCTCAAGCCCTCTACCACTGTTCACTGGGTGGTCTCGCCCTCAGTGTGGACTGAAGATTGTCCCATCTCCCTGCGGCCTGAAGAGGGCGACAAGTCCATCTGTAGATTTCTGCCGGACGGAGAATCTTGTTAAATAATTCCCATGCTAAAGATGATTGCAAAATGCAAAAAAAGAAAGCATACGAGGAATTCACATTTTTAAATGAAATCCTACTGTCTGCCAGATGTTATTCTATACACGATGGGGGAGAGGATATGATATGCACCAGGGCCTGTGTCTGTGCTCCAGTTTCTTGGCTTCAATCCACCCAAGCCTAGACCCGTTGCTAATGAACCAGGAGGGCAGCTGTTCCCGGTGTCCGCCCTTACTGTGGACGCTCACATTAATTTCAGATCAGGTGTATGAGGTCACAGGGCCTCCCTGGCAAGCATGAAAGAAGCCATCCCAATGTGACTTCGATCTGCCCACGTATGGGAGCTGGCACTCCACAGAACACAAGGGTCCTGCAGATCAGAGAATGATTGCCCTGCATTATCCTGCCTCGGTTCACCTACAAACGTAAAAACCGCTCGCTAGTCATCGAAATGTTTGCATTTCTGTTTCTTCACTTACTATTCTAAGGCCTCAAAATCCTCTCACATCCTCAAAAACCACCCTAGAAAAGCATTATTTTTCAAACAGATGGAAACACGTGGGGAAAGCACCCAAATAACAGGTTAGACTGGAGGAGGTGCCACAGGAGCGGGGAGGGGAAGCCACCTGCAGGGCGAGCAGCCTGGCGGTGGCAGTGTTTGTAAATGGTGAACGTGGTGGGCATGACTAGGGAAGAAATCCCAAGTAAACGTATTTAAAATCCGCTCAATGCAAACTACGCAGTATTTCGACGTCTCTTACGTCCCATGAATTCCACTTCTTCTGCCTCCGGAGCTCTGGAGCCAGCGACATTCTCTCCATGGAACAGCCACATACCACAAGCCGGAAATCACATCCCGGCGTCTCATAAACCTCGATTCCGTGGGCCCAACAACCCGCCTACGTGCGAGCTTAACCATTTTTCCAATGACAAAACACAGTTGGAGTGAATGCCTTTATTGTCTTATTGTGGCGAAACCCTCGGGATGGGACAGAGTTCTTTCCACTTTCTAAGTGATGAAGCCAGGCCATATCACGTCGACCACGTGGCCTAACGGATAAGGCGTCTGACTTCGGATCAGAAGATTGAGGGTTCGAATCCCTTCGTGGTTAGGTAGAGGTTTCCTTTTCTAAAATACTAGATTTCCCTGAAAGGGAGAAGGCACCACATACGTGTTTATTTCCCTCCTCTCCATTAAACGTAAGGAGGAAACATTTTCAGAGGCCTCAGGGGAACCAGCACAAAAATTAAAAAACAGTAAATCCACAGTGACTCTGGCCCACCCAGCGCTGCCCTGGCGGGCGTTTCTCCCCACCGAGCTCGCTCCGGGAGCGCCTGGGCTTCGGCTCTGCAGGCCCGAGCTGTGGCTGAGGACCCCGCATGCTACCTTTGGTCCCACTCGCCTGGACGCCGTGGTCGCTTTAGGAAAGGAATAACAACCTCGACCCGGCAATGTTTGCCTTTCGGGGTCCCAGCCCCAGTCCCCGGACCGACTTCCAGAGGAAGCGTTTAGTCGGGTTACACCGATGGTCCGCGGCTGCGGCCGATACGGTCACAGGCGTGTACACTGGGAAGCTGGGACAGCTTCAACTCGGGCGGGCCCGGCTGAAACGGGGCGTGACGCTCCTGGCGGGGCGGGGCCTGGGGCCGGGGCCCGGCTGTCGCCGAAAGGGAGCCGAGCCCTCGGCAGAAGGGACAGCGCGCAAACGCAGCCGAGGACAGTCCGCTCCCGAGGGGGCAGGACCCGGGACACAGAAAGCGGGTGTGGCCCCGGCGGCTGACGCGGGTTCGGGGAGCGCCCGGCTCGGAACCGCGTGGGAGTGAAGGGGTGTAAGGCCTGAACTGCTGCGGAGCGGAGCAGCGGGACCAGCGGCGTGGGTGGGGACAGCCAGGGTCTCTCAGCCGCGGAGCCGGTCCTGACCACGCGGTGCAGCCACACCCGCCGGGGGGCCCCACCCCACAGATCCGCGTGGGAACCGCCCAGCTAAGCGTCAGCAGCGGGAGCCAGCCGCGGCGCGCGGGCGGGAGTGCTAAGAAAAGCGATTCCCAGGTGGGAATCCCAGGTGGTAGTGTTTGGAAAACGCGCGGCAAGAGGGGAAGCAGCGACCAAATCTCTCTAAAACGGGGAGAACGCCCTACAAATTACCGTTGGCTGCAGCGGTAAAACCTCACCGCCCGGAAGCAGCGAGAGCCCGACGAGGGTGGGATTCGAACCCACGCGTGCAGAGCACAATGGATTAGCAGTCCATCGCCTTAACCACTCGGCCACCTCGTCACGCCAGCCAAGCTCCTCTTTGTAAACTTATGGTTCTTAATAAGCTCCCCTTCGCAATCTCTGCTGGCGTGTTGCGTGCCTCCTTGACGAACGCGGAGTCTCTGCTCGGATAAACGCTCCTCTCTGGGCTGGGCGGGAAGGCGAGCCCGACATGGACCACCACGGGCCCTTGCTGAGGGAAAGCAGGCGGGCTAACCGCAGGAATGGTGTCCCCTGGTGGTGGCGTTCCTGTTAGGCCCAGCGTGAACACCATCATTCAGGACGTTTCTTCTGTTTACTGTTGCGGGCGTCCAGGAGTGTCTCAGAAACATACCTGTCAAATGATGATGTGACAGGTCTGAGAAGTGATCATCACCTCCCTCCCAAGCCCAAGTGACCAACTGATTGGTGAAGAGGTGAGAGGGATGGCTGACTGGTGGAGAGGTGAAGGATCCTATTTGCTTATTTTATTTATTTTTTTAGAGAGATTTTTGATATAGTGTGCATGCACTCGCCAGAGAGACAGAGAGACAGAGACACAAAGTGAGAAGTCACTGCCCAGGGAGGATGGGCATACCACAATCCCTTCTCCCCTATTCTCTTCTCAGGATCATGGGCACACATACACCCATGCCTGGTGTGAGTTTTAAGCCGCTGGGTCTGGGACTCGAACCATAATCAACTACATGAGAGTCCAGTGACATAAAAATTACGCCATCTGCTGGTTCCCACTTGCTTATGAATGTGACAAAAAATGCCAAGTTGGTGCTAATAGTTTGTGGTTAAGAGAGTTCTGTGCCCTGTTGCCAGACCCCACTAGGTCCCCTGGGTGTGGCTGCAACCCGGAGAACTCAGCCCCCGCACTATTAGTGGGGCGCATCATGGCCTCTGCGCTCCTGAGGGGTGTCTCTGGTGCAGTGCTGTGGGAAGGGAGGCTGTAAGTCTGAACTGTGAGGAAGCCCGTCTGAGAGGAGGTAAGACTGGAATGGAGCAACAGCCTGGGAAGCGAAGGTCCCTCTGGTCAGTGGGTGCAAGGGGATAGTTGGTGTCTCTGTAGTCCACGCAGTGACCTCATTTCACTCTCTGCACCTCAGTGAGATCACCGAACGCCCCGTGGCTGTCAGCCTGGGCCTGGACTGCTGTCTCAGTTCATCACAAGCCCAACGCCCAGCAGGCCAGCTGGCTGCAGTTAAAGTGCAGAGGCCGGCCCCGTGAGCAGTCAGGCCAGTGTGGTGCCAGGCTCTCCCGCTGTGCCCAGATCATCACCCACACCCAGGGCCTGGGCACGACCAAGTGACAGGACAGAGCACACAGAAAACGAGGGTGATGGCCAGCAGAGCGTGTGGTAGTTAAGGTGTTGGACTCCCAAGTGGACTAACTGCATGTTTGAGTCCTGGACCTGGTGGCTTGCTCTTTCACTTTCCCTCTCTCTTTCTCTCTCTGGTGAGTGCACATGCCCTATAGGAAATTAATAATAACAATATTAATAAATTAATAAAACTACATAATTCTTCCTTTAAAGAAGTTTTTTGCCTTAGGGATTGCTCTTGGAAGAGAGAGGAACAGATATAGTGAGAGGGAAAGAAATCACCCCCCAGAGGGATGGCCACACCACAATCCCTTCTCCTCCATTCTCTCCCCAGGATCTGGGGCACACACGCACATGTTCCTGGCATGATTCTTAAGCCACCGGGTCCAGAACTAGAATCGCAGTGGGCCATGAAGGAGTCCAGTAATATAACTGCTACCTCATCTGCTGGTCCCTAAATAAATAATTCCTTAAAAAATCAAAATAAGATGAAGCCAAAATAAAAATGAAATTTGGAATGTTAGGATTCAAACGGCATATCCTGAAATGGTATCGGAGAATTATTTAATAAATATTAAATATATTAATCAAATCGATACAAAACACCAAGCTAAAATAGATAAAAATACAGAGTTGCATTTTTGAAGTGGAAGGGAGTGACAGATTCTGAAATATGTCTGGGAAGAAATGAAATGCTTGGGTCTCGGTGGCCCTGGGACGCAGCCGTAAAGCAAACCGAGCCAGGCGGGGCTGGAGGGCCTGTGGGCTCCTCCCTCACGCAGCCGCGGGTGGGGTATTCACTGCGCACCTCATACACGCCAGGTGCTGTTCTAGGCGCGAGCGCCCTGCCTGGTGAAGCTTCCCTGTGTCGAAATAGGCAGTAACTTAGAAATCACCATGTGCAGTGCGGCAGACGTGGCACGCACCCCGGAGTGGAGGAACTGGGCAGAGGAATGCGCCGGTGGTCCTTGTCCCAGGCCACGGAAATCCATGGGGGACTTCTCCCGAGAGTCTGACTCTCCATCCAGGAGTGGGACGAGATGACAGGCCTTCACCCTGGCTTCCCTATAAAGGAGGTTCGCAAAGGGAAAACAAAACAGGCGACCTTGCAGCGGGGAGGCCGCGAGCACGCGCCTCCTCACAGACGGCCTGGCCGAGCCCCCGGGCACCCCCTGCCCGTCCAGAGAGCCCTGGCGTCCGTCGGAGGGGTCTTGGCGAGCAGCGAGCTGGGCACTCTTCTGTGTAGCTGGCCCTTGAGGGTCGCTGGCGCAGGGGACCAGCTCCCACTACTGGAGTGCAGGACGGCAGTCCCACAGGTGGGCTAGAAAAGGTTGCGACTTCGTCACCAACAACGGGGCAACTGACCCCAGCCTGCGGCTTGGCCCGCCATCACGGGCTGGCCTGTCGGTGAGGTGTGAGCTGTGCCCAGGCTCCTGACCCCGCAGCCAGGTGATGTGGCCGTCAGGGCTCTGAGCCGCCAAGTCTGAAGCTCTGGAACAGAACCCGGGCCGCGGGAGGCCTGCAGGCAGCAGCCATGGTGGCCGAGAGCACGCGGCGGTGACACGAGAGCCCTGCACTGCCAGGCCCCGGTCCGCCGCACGGAGCCCCGCCAGGAGCCCTGGTGCAGACCTGTGCAACCTCGGTGCAGCCTGCACGTCCTCTGAAACACGGTCGCCAAGAGGGCAGGCCACAGCCACCCACTGCACAGCGGCCTGCTGGGGGCCGAGTCTCCGCTGAGGAAGGACCGCCCCACGCAGGGCCTTGCCGACACCCCCGGCCTGTCAGCCCCCCTTCGAATGTGGTTAGAGGGACTGTGTGGGCCGGACCCCAGCCGGATTCAGGACGGATGATCCTCCGGTGGGCCCCGGGGAAGCCGGCAGTGAGACACCGGCGCCAGGAGTCCCGGTGCCCTCCTTTGGGGCAAGGAAGAGAAGTCCCCTCTGTCTGCCCCTGGTGCTTCGATGTTGGACTCGTGAGCTCTGAAATTAACTGGACACCCAAAGGGAGGGTGACAGAAGTGTGTCTGCCACGCTGGTGGGAAGAGGGGCGTGAGCAGGTGGCACTGCCACTGCTGGGACAGTAAGAAACCCAAGTTTGTGACAATCATTACATCAGCAGTAGGCCCGGGAGAGGCCCTGCCTTGCTGGCTAGAGAGCGGAGGAGGTCACAGGGTGCTTTCGGGAACCTTCTAGGAAGTGGAGGCGTTCACTGGGCCCCCTTCTGCTGTCAGTGCCAGGAAATGTTCCCAGCTGTGGGGAGGGCCGGCCGGCAGGGCTCTGCCACCCCTGATTCCGAGTTGGGGTCCCCCTGGGCCTTTACCGGAAGCGTGGAGGGCGGTGGCACCTGCCCGGCCTACCTCTAAGAGGTCTGGGAGGTGGACTCGCTGCAGAGACCACCGGCAGCCTCGTGTGGAGCCTGCGAGGCTGCGCTTTGTCTGGGGTGTGCACATTCCGTGTGGCTCCCCAGGACAGGCGCAGCCGGGCTCCGACGCGAGCCCGGGAGCCCCCAGCCCCCCCACTACCGCTCTGGTTCTGCGGAGACGCGCGGGGTGCCCCGACCTCAGGCCCAGCAAGCCCACTTCCCCGCCCGCAGGGCCGGAGCCGCGAGGCCTCGAACTCGCGCAGGCATTAAGAGCCCAGGTGCTGCCCGGGGCGCTGAAAGATCTGGTGCTCCTTTTCAGAGATTCCCTGGCTTGGCTTTTGGGGTGAGCGGAGCAAGCCCTTGGTCACCCTGGCGGCAGCGTGTGACCGACTGGCGGTTCGGTTCTGCTAGGCCGAGGCCCAGGCAGGAGTCAGGGAGGAGTTGCCGGCGTGGGGGTGCAGGGGGAGGGGGCACCGGCCTTCAGCAGGTGGAGGAAACCGCCAGGTCCGGGAGAGCTGGGGCAGAGGGAGGGCACTCAGAGCAGTGTCTCCGCAGGCCAAATCGTTCCCGTGGTCTGGGTGGTCTCCACAGCCTTAAGGTCACCAAAACCGAGACAGGCCCGCCGGGGTGAGTCCAGCCATTCCTGGGGAAGACCTTGACGCTGGGTCTGCCTGAGGGACCATCGCGGGCCCCGGAGCCTCCAGGAAGGCCTCCCGGGCACGGACTCGGACGTGCTAACTGGGCCCGGAGCAGACCGCAGGTGCCGGACCGCCTGAGTGCTGGGGGGCCAGGAAAGGAAGGCCCGAGGGCAGGCGCCGTGCGACCGCTCCCGAACCTCCAGGGCAAGGGTCTCGCCTGCCGCTTGGAGAAACTCTGGGCCCCCAAAGGGACGTCGCCTGCGAGCAGAGCAGGCATTCCAGAGAGAGGAAGGGAGGAATCAGGAATCCACCGGGTGCTGCAGAGGGCCCGAAGGTCAGGGCGCCAGTCCCTGGCTTGGGATCCAGGACTCACTTCCTGAGACCCGTAGGCACATACGCTGTGAGGATCAGACCAGAAAAGACCTCCTGGAGGGACCACCCCACGCGCACACACGCGCGCGCGCACACACGCACACACGAGCACCTTTAAACACCTTGAACACGTAAACAGCTCGAGGCTCTGACAGCCTTTGAGCGCTTGAACGCTGCTGCAAGGACGAGGGTGCCCTGTCTATGTCGCCATAGCCAGAAACGACAGTAAGGGCTTGGGCTTCCACGACAACGGGCGGGGGAAAGCAGGGAGCGCGCTCCAGGTTCACAGACCCAGAGCAGCAGCAATTGAAGGCGGGGACAGGACACTAAAACCAAAACAGGTCCCACCGAGATTTGAACTCGGATCGCTGGATTCAAAGTCCAGAGTGCTAACCATTACACCATGGGGCCACCCTCCGGGAGACATTTCTGTAACATCTATAAATATGCATTTATACAGCGTGAGGTGGTGAGCACTGTTCTGCCATAGGGCGGGCGCCACCACGCCCGGTGAGCACTGTTTTGTAGATAATTTCCGTTTCGAAAATATTAATGAAGTATCTGCCGCGTACCAGAGAAACGAGGCTCCGAGAGGCTCACGGGCGCCACGAGCCTCCGAGGACCAAAATCGTGCTAGAAAGTGATGAACTCCGAACGTGGCTGTGGACAGACTCCGTAATCAGCCAGGAGACAACCTGATGATCTGCGGAACTCTGCGTTCAACCACAGAGCGGGGAGGGAAAGCACGAACCAACCCAGGCGAGGAGCAGGGGCGCGGCTCTCAGTTAACTGCCTCTTTGCTGATCCGAGGCGTGTTTTAAGTAACACTCCCTCTCTGAGGGCGGAGGGAAGAGCGCTAAAACGACAGGTCCCACCGAGATTTGAACTCGGATCGCTGGATTCAAAGTCCAGAGTGCTAACCATTACACCATGGGGCCCACACACAAACTCTCCCTGACAAGTACTTGCCACCGTTTACAGTTCAGCAGCTTCGACTAGTTTAGTTGCGGTATTTTCTATCCTGGACTCACGAAGCACGTGGGTGTTCCTGGATTGCCAAGAAGCAACAAGAGGCGCTCCGGCCAGTACAGAGCCAGGAGAGAGCTCACCTTTCCTCGGAAATGCCGGCCCTGCCCACGAAGAGTTCCGCCTGGAGTTCCTTCCAGATTTCCTGAATTCTTAACCTGGGCCAGGAACGTTTGTCTCCCTACGGTTGAGTAGAGGAGATCCCCATCAGTGCATGTGGAAGACACAGAAAGAAAAAAGCAGAAATTAAATATGAGCCGTTGGAAATGTAGTGGTAAGTTCAGGGATAAAAAGAAAACTGCCTGTTTAAGTATTAATACTTTTCCTTTCCTGCTTAACCATATTTCCTAATGAATCGATTGCTCATATAAGATAATGGAAATGTTAGTTACACTCATTTTACTGTCATTTATGTTACATAAACAATAGACGGATGCGTTAGAAAAAGAGACTTTTAGAGAGCAGAACAGTTGGAAAAAAAAAAAAAGAATTAGCCAACATTTGAAAACAGTTCTTAAAATTCTCTGGTTATTTCCTCTCTGAAAGTCTGTCCTTCAAGAGTAGTATGATACAATATTTTCCTTCCAGAGGGAGGAAAGACAGGATAATATACCAGTGACAACACATCAGACACGCTCAGGGCTACAGTAGTAATGGCTGGGCCAGTCCAGGTTCCTGTAAGAACTCGAGGCAGAATTAAATGACAGGCAAGGTTTTGGAAATCAAGCAGGAACTGGATCTCAAAAGTTGGGCACCAACTGAACTTTGGATATATTGACAACAAGTTGAGAAGATTTAAAAGCAAAACATCCTGAGCATTTTCCAACACTAAAGAAGTGGTCTCAGAAATACCTAGTGATTTCAAGAGGTTTTCCCGAAATCACTTTCATAGATTTCCCCCTCCCCCACCAGGACTTGTTCCAAGAGGGAAGACTGGAAGAACCTCCTGCCAAGTGTATGTTGAAACATAGTAACAGGCGAAGAATATCATGTATCTCTTGCTGGTAAGGACAGGATTGTCTGGAAAGAAAATGGTCAACGTAGTCGGCAGGATTCGAACCTGCGCGGGGAGACCCCAATGGATTTCAAGTCCATCGCCTTAACCACTCGGCCACGACTACAACACAGTATTAGTAGTCTGGATATATTCCCATGAGGAGTAATAGGGGTTTTTTGTTTTTTGTCCTGCTACAAATTTGTCAGATGGCTATGTTTAAGGATCAATATGTCCATCTGATAAAGTAACAAATTCTGTAGTACCTGTCACCATGGTAAACAGATCAAAATTTTGAAAATTTGATGTTGATTAAAAGAATTATTGCAAACTACAAATCAGATGTGTGAGGTATTACAGATTTTATTAGGGGCATATGCCAAAATCAGGAGGTGTCCTCACCAAATCTGGGTGTGGAAATGATGGACAGATCTTAATCTAAGTAATTAGATTTGTCGTCAGTGAAAACAGGGAATAGTAGTATGACAAGAAGTTCCAGAGAGAGGAAAGACCTAGAAACTTCTGTTTAAAAAACGGACAAACACCTTTACAAATACCTCTCAGTTAAGTCAGTTCCACATATCTTTCATGGTGATTCACGGAGTTTTTATGTTGTTATGTGTCTGTGAAATCTGAATTTCAAAAACGCAAATCCTAGCAGAGGATGGTTTCGATCCATCGACCTCTGGGTTATGGGCCCAGCACGCTTCCGCTGCGCCACTCTGCTTACTGCTAAAAACTGCTTTTCAATTGTCTACTAAAGATTCAATGTTTAGCATTGTTTTTCCAGCTAAAAATGATTTTTTCCATTTTAATATTCTTGGAGAATGGACAATATGTATTGATAACCCTCAAGCTATTGCACACCACCTCCAATTATCGGCGACCCAGCCGTTCTCAGATGTCGGGGGCACGGGTACTTCGAAAGGAAGTCATTTCTTCGAGGGGGATTTATAAAAAGTAGACCCGAATAATGCATTGGCCGGGAATCGAACCCGGGCCTCCCGCGTGGCAGGCGAGAATTCTACCACTGAACCACCAATGCCTGGCATACTTATACTCTTCGTTTCTCCTCATATAACCATGTCATACCCTCCCTAACAGGTGGAATGATAAAATTGTGCATTGATTCCCTACGATGTCTTTTTTTTTTCTTTCCTTTTTGTTTAATCCTATTCAAGAAAAAACATTATCTAACTAGTCTGAGAAGGCACGTGAACTAGAAGTAAGCTGAAAGTCTGCAAATATATATGTAACCCTTGGATACTCTTCAAGGTTAAAAATATTCTGCTGGCATGCAACACAAATATGTCTTTCTTTATCTTCAGCAGAGAGGGGACGTCCTCCCTCCCACACCCCCATTTCTGGCGAGTGCCACAAATACCCTGGCAATTAAAAAACAAGCCTTTACCCTTTCTTCGGTTTAAATCTTTAATGAAAACAAATTCTGAAAAATCTTCCATTTAGTCATTTGTCCAGAACCACCATCTTCCAGTAATTCACCAAAACGACTAACACGAAGGGAAAGAGGAGAGGCCCCCACGTGTGTCCTCTGGGGCTCTTAGAAAACGTGGGGTGGGTCCGCTGGCAACGCACCTGCGAACCAAGAAAGGTGATGTTGTAGCCATCAAGGGATCGGGCTCTGTTCAAGAGGAATGCCCCAGATGCTGCCATGGCAACACCGGAGCGTCCTCAGTGTCACCCAGCACGCTGCTGCTGCTGCTGCTGCGGTGAACGAGCGAGTTAAGGGCCCGAGTCTTGCCAAGAGAATCCACGTGCGCAGTGAGCGCATGGAGCATTCTAAGGGCAGAGAGAGCTCCCCAAACGTGGGCAGGAAATGACGGAGAAAGGGAGCCAAAGAGAACGGTCCCTGGGTGCAACGGAAGCGCCATCTGAGAGCCACCGAGGAGCCCGAGCTTCTGGAACCTGTTCCCTGTGAGTTGGTGGCATGCTGGGTGTTAAAATAAACTCATCTATGGTCTATTAAAAAAAAAACTGTTCCATTTAGGATGCAAGACATTTCAACTACTGAACTTGGTTGGAACACCCACTTCAACTCTGAACCCCAATTTATCTCAGTTTGGGGGAAATAGACGTCCTGTTGTCACTCTGTCGCCTGGAGGAGGTATCAAAGACCTTAGGAGGCCTGGTCTCCAAACGTGGGGGGCGGGGACCCCAGCTCTGGAGGGGGTACCCAGCAGATGGGGATGTTAAAGGGAGCGTTCTTCCACCTACCCTGTCCGCTTCCCCGTTTCCAGCCCCAGAGGAGGCCGCAGGGGGCTGGTCCCTGCGACAGCTTGGGAACAAATAGCACGACCTCCTACGTGTGGGGACTTTCCAATCGGTCTCTAGACGAAACCAACACAGAGAAAGCCGCTGCCAGTTAAGTCCGTTGTCTCACGGAAGCGAGTCCTGGGTGCGTTCCGGGAAGGAGATTCTGACCGCCTGGGCAGTGGCTCAGGCCAGGAGATTTTCGCAGCGGTCCCCTTGCGCCTCGCCTCCTCCGAATGAGGAAGGCGCGCGGCCGCGTCGTGGGAAGTGACTCGCTGCCCTGTTACGGGAAGACAAGGCAGCGACTGCGGTGGCAGACCGAGGGCCACGACGTGCTGCTTCTGAGAAGAATCCGGCCATGTCCTGGCAGGACAGCACACACCGGCCCTCCGGAGCGTGCACGCAGCGCCTGGGAGTCTAGACAACCCTTCAGCGAGTGTAGACCGTACGGGGAAGTGTGGGTGGTTAGTGGGCGGGGACGACGCTTCCCCGCAGGCCTGCAGCCTGCAGGGCGCGTCTGAGCTGCGCCGGCTGCGGCCAAGGGCGAAGGCCGGACGGCGGGAAGCGCCGAGAACGCCCCGTCGGGGAGGCCGCGAGCCTGGGGCTAGGGCGCGGGCGCTCGCTGGTCTTGGCTTCGGCAGGCGGACGGCATGGCGCGCCCTTCACACTGACCCCGCGGGAGCCGTCGGCTGGGACGACGCTGCCTTCCCCTTTCGGTCTACCGTCGGGGTAACTCGGGGAACCACGACCCTGCGGAAGGCGGGTGCGAGCGGCCTCGCCGCCTGGAGAGACAGCGCAGCAGGACGCGCTGCTCCGAGGCCCGGCGACCGCCTCGGGTCCGGGCGGCTGGGGTCTGGCTCGGGGTCAGCCAACGCAGGGAGCAGAGGGCCCTGGGAGCCACCCCGCCCGGCGCTCAGGGGCCAGGGTCCCCGGCAGCAGCCAGCGCGACAGGGAACAGGAGGCTTCCAAGGCCAGAGCAGGGTGTTTCGACGAAATGTCCCTTGAAAGAGGGTGGCAAAAGATGCACCGCCAGTGAGGGGAGGCCAGGCCTTTTTTTTTTAAGACCCAACCACAGGTGGGACATAAAAGGACCGCATGGACACTCCCGTATCCGGACACAGACACTGGCTTCTTCCGTGCCAGGTCTTGTGGGTCTCGATTTTTTCAGGCAGTTTAATTAAATATACTGCGTGAAATCAAGGCCGTCTTGACTTCTCGCACCTTCTCTTACCCAAAGCACAGCTATTTATGACCCCGACGTGATTTGAACACGCAACCTTCTGATCTGGAGTCAGACGCGCTACCGTTGCGCCACGAGGTCACGGCCAAAGCCCTGTCACTTTGTACTTTAAGGACCTTCCATTCTTTCCTTCCTTTTATTCCTTTTCCTCTCCAGCTAAGAGTTCTATTTTATTATCATTTTTTAATTCGGTTTGACCCTTTTTTCCATCTTTAATCCCAACTTCTCTAGAGCTTTGTTGGAAAAAACAAGGGATTCCCCAGATTAAATATTAACCGCAAAGCCCACGCGCTCCAATGGGAAAATTTTGGTTCTCCCTCACGTGCAATCCTTCCAGCCGTTGAACGCAGTTTTGACCAAACGCGTGCGCGCGTCGGGTCTGCTCGGCCGGGGCAGGTGCAGGGACGGCCCGGAGGCCTACCCGACTGCTTAGACGCGCTGGACTGCGAGTTCTGGGAACCGACTGGCCCCTCTGGCCCTGCAGCCCTGCCGGGTCTGGCCTAGGGCCTCACACCCCATAGCGTCCAGCCCGGCCATGGGCGGCCTCTCCCACCACCTCGCCCTGGGCTCTGCACACGGGCGGCCGGGTTCGCAGCCGCGACGCAAACCCGCGCGGCCGGAGCGAGCTCCCCGGGGGCCAGCCCGGTGGGCACCGCGCCTCGCGCAGGGCTCCCCAAACGGCGCGGGGACCAGCCTGAGGGGGACCTGAGGAATGCGGAGCGCAGGCCGCGTCGGACTTGGGCGCCGGGGGTCGGGGACTGGTCTGCAGGGGTGCAGCCGGCGGGCCTGCGACTGCTGGGCAGAGGGCCGTCTGCGCCGCGCGGCCCCGGCCTGGAGGCTGCGGGCGCGGACCTTCAGGGAACGCGCCCGGCCTGGCCGCCGACGGCCGCGCGGGGCTAGCTGGCCAGGCTGCGCGCGCCTGGGCTGCTCTGGGGCTCAGCGGTCCCCCGGGGCGGCTGCAGGGCGACCCTCGCTCCCGTGGTCCGTCCTCGGGGTCGTGCGCCCGCCTCTCCTCCCAAGGCCGCGCAGCACACCGGGCCACGCGCCTTCGCTGCCCGAGTGAAGCCCGCTCTCTCCCTCACGCTCTGAACTTCCGAGGTCGGGGCTCCACTCAGGACTGCGGGGGGTTGGGGAGGGCGCAGACCCACTCGGATCACACGGGCAGGGCCGGGCAGAGGCCGGGGTGACAGTCCCGAGCCGGGCTGGATGACGGGGCGGCCGCATGTGGGTGCCGCCCTGGGCCTCGCGCGTCGGGCTCCGGGTCGGAGGGCAGCTTCCTCCGGCCTCCTCCACCCTCGCGGCTCCGCCGGCTCCCGGACTACGGCGCTGGGTTGGGGGTACCCCGCCCCGAACCTGTGCCCCGTTTGGAGCGCCGCTCCAGGGGCTGGGGTAGCACGGACGCTCGCGTTCGAGCCAGCGTTCACCTGGGCGAGCCGGAGGCGGCCGTGGTCCCCCGTGCCGGCCTCTCCCTCGGGTTCCCAGTCCAGACAGCGCCCCGGTATTCGCCCCGCGCTCCCGTCCTGACAGTGGAACGTCCCAGCACGTGGCTTCCAGGGTCGGACATCCCTCGGCTTACAGTAATTCGACGTGACATTTATGGATGGCCCAGAGGGGCAAATTATTTTCTTTAAACATCCTAGTACTCACCATCCTGACCACGTGGCCTAATGGATAAGGCGTCTGACTTCGGATCAGAAGACTGAGGGTTCGAGTCCCTTCGTGGTTGCAAGGGGAAATTTTAGGACCTGTACGAAGGTACCTGAGGTGAAGGTGCTGCCGCCACTTCTTTTCTCATATTCGGTCATCAGAAATCTTTCACCACAACCTTCTGACAGCTCTACCCTCCGTGCACTTTTCCCTCCTTACCTCTTTACTCCCCATTTGCACAAAGCCACCATGCGGTCCGGTCCCTTCTCCAGTTTGGTGCGCCCCAACCTTGGGCCCGCTAACCAGCAGCAGCACCTGAGGGCTTCCTACAAACCCCAGCTTCTACTGCCGGCCTGGGCTCAGCCAGCGCCTCCCCAGCCCACTTTGAACCCCTGTGGGTGGGTCCCAGGATTCCAGGGCCTGGCCAGCTACCATGTGACTCCTTTGCACACTCGTGTGAAGAACCGCCCACAGGCCTAACAGCTGCTCAGTGACTCTCAAACCCCTCCAGTCCGTCCACTGGACAACGTGCAAACACCTCAGAGCTTTAACAACTTAGCCGGCCTCCCAGGGTTCCAAAGTGGCTTGTACCAGCAGTCACCCCGCCACCAAGTGGACCCCTCTGAAAGTCGGAAAGTTGGGGGAGCAGAGGAAGGTGGGAAGAGGTCAGCAAGTTGGAAAAGGACCTCCTGACAAATGCGGAGGAACGGCAGAATTAGAAGAATCTGTATCTGCAAACGTGAAGGAACAACAGACTCGGGGAAGAACATCACGGATGTTATAGCCACGAGCTTGGGGCCCCAGTGCCACCCAGGTCTGCTGGCTGATCACAGAGCGGGCAAGTACCTGCCGGGACCACTCGGTCCTGACTGCTGGTGGGGTATCAGGACTGCCCCAACATGTGAGTAGTGTTTGGCCAAAGTTGTTTAACCTGAACCAAATCACTTAAATCACTCAGAAAGATCTAATCGTTTAGACTCATCTCGTAGAAGGAAGGGAACAGAAAGGAAAGACTCTGGGGAGACCATGAGGCTCCAGAAGTGGCAGGCAGGTCTGAAGGCAGAGAGAGGCAATGGCGCAGCCCCCCTCCCATGGTGCACCCCTCACACTTCCCAGGCCAGCGGGGGCCTCCTGCTGCATCTGCAGTGCACCAGCGGGCTGGACACCACGCCAGAGAGCATAAGGGGGCAAAGTGCTCATGGACAGTGGCGTTCGAGGATGCGTTTACTTTGGTCCCCAAACTTTGAAGTCCATGCATAGGTCTCTTGTGACATGATCTTCCATGACATTCCTGAAACGCCTTCTGCAGATACTTAACTCTTCTTCCCACTCCTTTGTGTGTTGGGATTTTTTTATAATAAAAATTTGAATTTGAAGAAAAGGCTCAGAAGAGGGTGTGCTATTTAAGCAAAGATTCCGAATGGTGAGCACAGGGGACCACTGAGGGACAGCTCTGTCAGGTTATTTACAGAAGATAAAGTCCCACCCAGGCAAAAAGCATGCTTTTACAGGTATTGAAACGTAGCTGGTGTGCCTTCTGGCAAGGTCTCCAAAGCGTTTCATCTTACCCCAGACGTGCCTGAAATGGAAGCTGGTTGAATCTGCTCCAATTTCACGGTCAGATGGGGACGCAGCTGTTCCTAAATCTTCAGTGAAATGGAAGGGCTTGTAGAATCTGTGATATATGGTAACATGTAGGATGCTGGAAAGGGTATCAGCTATCTGTAGTCGTGGCCGAGTGGTTAAGGCGATGGACTAGAAATCCATTGGGGTCTCCCCGCGCAGGTTCGAATCCTGCCGACTACGGCTGTGAGCTTTTTGTGACTGCAGCTACTACTCTGTGGCTTTGTAGCTTGTTACTTTCTTATAGGTTTAACAAATTGTGCAATAAAATGTGTTTCCTCCTACCCAAACTAAACTTTACCTTCGGATTTTGCACAAATAGCATCAAAATGAATTTCTCCTAGCCCAGGTAGCCCAAGGGAAGAATCATTGTGTGTGAGTAAACCAAGTCGAAGGAACCAGTGGGACTGTTTCACTTTAGCTTTGAGGGTTTCAGAGTTCAAAATTCTCATGACCGGGAGAATATTAGTCAGAAGATTTCACACACCCATCTTTAAAGCAGTGTAGCAATCGTGCCTCATCCTTTTTCTTTAAGTGGAACGAGCCTGACAGGTGTGGGTGGGCCAGTGGCGCAATGGATAACGCGCCTGACTACGGATCAGGAGATTCCAGGTTCGACTCCTGGCTGGCTCGAAGTGTTCCACTTTTGAATATGTTTCTGGGATTTAAAAAACTAGTTTTCAAAAAAATGACAGAAATGTTCACAATATAGTTTCAAGCTTTACTTCACTACCCTTTTCTTGCATAGAGAAGGTTTCTTTAACTCTGGCTCCGTAGTTCCCAGGCGGACCAGCCTCCCATTAGTACATAGGACCTAACGGGGGATGTTTACATCATTCTGTGAGAGGAATGATCAAGGTTTTCCAAGGAAGGTTTCTAGCAATAATTTCTTTTCTAACCTCTTTGCATTTATATACTCTAAAGAATCATTGCACGAGATTTGTAGCAGAAACCAACAGTCTCATCTCTGCGTCCTGCCCTCTGGTACGCGCTCTTCCCCAGCTGATTCTGTGATGTTAGTTACCAAGCGGGTTGCCCTCTTTTCTTGCCTTTAAAAGTGTTTGGAACTTGGAAAGCAGTTGCCCTGCAATTATGCCGTTTCACTGACCACTAAAAAGCCAGCCCCTCTTGAGCTCAGGTTAGGAATTGCAAAAGGATGGACCTCGTGGGAAACCTCTGCTTTGTTTGTTTGTTTGTTTGTTGTTGTTTGTGGGGTTTTGTTTTTTCTTTTTTTTCTTTTTTTCTTTTTTTTTTACAGAACAGCCAAATTCAATGGCAGCACTCCGATCAGGAAAAGAAAGTCCCCATGCTTGTGAGTGACTCACGGGTACGCTGACTCGCCGCGAGAGACCCGTGGGTACACTAACTCATGTCTATCTCTGGTCCCTCGGTTCTATTTGTGCTTGGGGGGAAGGTGTGTTCACCATCATGCCGAGAGGCTTGGAGAATGATCTCATTCTCAGCTCTCTGGCTAGGTGACGTGGTCAAGCCATTTAACTTTAAAAGCCCCAGCAGTCTCATTTCTAAGGTGAGAGAAATAACCGCTTACTCCTTCAAATGTCAACAAATGACTTAGAACTTGAAAAACACTGGAAAGACCGCATGATCTCTGGGAAAGCCAGCCGGGCGCGTCCTGAAGGCCTTTTTCTTCGTTCCCTCCGGTGGGCGGAGCACAGCGGTGCCAGTCGGCTGTGAGGAGAGGGGAGAGGGCCAAGTCTAACATCAGCTTTTCTCTGGGTGGTTCCTTCAAAAGCTCAGAACTGTGAGTCTTCTTTTCCCTCCAGACTCTCACCTTCGTGATGCGGCAGCCCTGGGCCCAACTGGGCACTGCTCGTGGTGACATGTAGCAAACTGCTGCATAAAACACACGGGAAGGCTAACCAGGCGGGATGGGCTGAAGCTTGGTGCTCTCTCAAGCAGCCAGGAAACCACGCAGCCAGCCGTAGCGGGGCCAGCTCCGTCAGCTGTCCTCTCCGCTGGGTTTTGCTTTCTCCCGGCCTTCTGCTACCCTCCCTGCAGCCTGCTTCATTCGGCCCTTCCTCTGGCGTCTGTGTAAGAATCCTTCCGGAAGTCGCACCAAAAGCGTCATGGGAGATATTTTTCTTCTCCTTTGGCTTTAGAGCCTTTGGCATACAAAAAATTTTTTTCTAATAGACTTTTGAGCTCTACTCCAGCACAAATGTGTGATTAGACATAAGGGGTGTACATAACAAAACCCGCTGATACCCCAAATGCTGTGTGTGGAAGTCTTTGTCACTTACACAAAATAATAGAAACTCTTCCGAAGACATAAACATGCATGCCCTGTCTTCTACGCCCCAAAGTTCTAACTGGTAATTCGTGGGGGGTTTCGAACATTCGTGTCCTCCGCCTGCCCTCGCATGGTGTCAGGGCTTGCGGGACCACACTCCGGGTTTGGCTAAGGGTCTGAGTTCCGGCCCTGGACAGCTACTGCATCCGGGAGCGCGGGGACTCGGCCGGCCGGGACGCGGGCGGGCCTAGGACGCCCACCCGGAGCAGGCTCGGCGCCTGCGAGGATCGAGGACGGAGGACGGAGGATCGAGGATCGGCCGAGCTCCTGCAGGTGGGAGAGAGACGTGGCCCGCCCGGAGTGGACCGCAAGAGCAGAGGCGGCGCCGGCCCGCGCGGAGGGTGAAGCGGAGGGCGGGAGTTGCAGCACGCTCGCCACGAGGCTGAAAACATCTCCACAGGCCACAAATGCGCCCCAAAACGCAAAAGCGCATTCCTGAGTCTGCCCGCCGGGTGGGGAGGCTCCGCCGCCGAGCACCGGGCCCTAGCCTCCCACGGCAGCCCCCCACACGCCAGGACTAAAAGGACTGACCCCGACGTGATTTGAACACGCAACCTTCTGATCTGGAGTCAGACGCGCTACCGTTGCGCCACGAGGTCTCCCGAGGGCCTGTCGCTCACTGCCCTGTCAGCCTGAGCGGTCCCACCGACGCTCGGAGTCCGCGGGGGCCGTGCAGCGCGTCGCCCCCCGTGCCCGGCGGTGGCCCGGCTCCCTCGTTCTCTGCCTGGATCGGGGTGATGCTCCTGCTGCGCCCCTTCTCCTCGGTCTCTCCGCATTCATCGACTGTAGACGCATTGGGGAATTCCGGCCTCGGTTTTCGTGGTCGTGCTCTTTAACGGGTCGCTTCGCAGTGGGGAGGAGAGGGGCGGGAGTCGCCCAGCAAGCGAGGACGCGCCCTCCGCACCCCGCCCCTGCAGGGACGCTGCTCCCAGTGGGTCTGAACTCTCTTCCAGGGTCCCGGGAGCACCGCTGGCGTCACAGTGAGCCGTGTTAGATGTGCCTCCTTTTCAACTTACAGCGGGTTTATTGGGTGTAACCCCCTCACAGGTCAAGGAGCACCTCTGTGTCACAGACTCTGGGAAAGCCCCCAGGGGACGCATTCCCAGACCCTGGCGAGGGGAAGGAAGCGCCGGTAGGGCCGATTCTGCGTGCAGAAGCACCCCCCCTTCCGTGGACGAGCATGTGTGGGGGAGATGAGGCTGCCGGTGGGGCAGGCCCAGGGCCCTGGACACTGTGCCTGGCATTTCATGCATCGTCCCCTGCAGAGATCCCCCAGGGGCAGGATGAGGACCTGCAGAGGGTGCTCAGTGTCTGTCCGGGCACCACGGGGGAGGGAAGCAGGGACAGGAAGTTGCCATGATCCAAGGGCTACAGCGACCTGGAGGGAGGCGAAGGACGAGAAGGAGGCCGCTTCGAGAGGTCACCGAACAGCAGGCGGCCTCTCAGAAGGTCCCTGAGCGTGGCTTACCTCCCCTTTTGCCATTTTGAAATCCTTAGACATTGTATCTTTGAATTTGTGGGTTTGTATTTTACTTCCCAGAGGGCCCGTGCACAGAGACAGCTGAGAGCAGCACTAACTGGCCCATCAGCGAGCGGGCTAACCGGCCTGGCCTGTCGGTGAGTGGTGCTAACCTTCGTCTCCCGTGGTCTCCCCGTGGGAGTCTCGGCTCCGGCCTCACCACCTGGCCTGTAACATGACAATGGCAGAGATGACGGCTGCCTGCCTGGGCGGCAGGTAGGACTCAGGGCTCACCGTGCAGACACAGGGCCCACGCAGCACGCAGCCTCTGTACGGTCCGAGGGCCTGGCCGGCACCTCCTGGCCAGCAGCCTGTGCTCCATGGCGTGTGCCCGGCCTGACACAGAATCTGCCCTGACCAGGTGTGCTATCAAATGACCCGGGAGGAGCATTACACAACCGCCCGGGTT
>JAKSZU010000024.1:12658314-12685853 GCA_026018925.1 Tupaia tana | reverse complement strand
AACTGGCCTTCATGGGGACACATAAACAAACTTCCCCTTAGTCTACCTGAAGACCCAGAGCATTTCAACTTACACCAGGCTTCTTCAACCTAAACTCTGTCAATGACGAAACTGGGGTGTCAGGGCCAGCACACCCAGGCTCCTGCCAGCTTCTCCGTAGAACCGAAAACCTTCCAACCACTGGCAGGCCACCTCATCCAAACAATGCTCTATATTACATCAGAGTGTTACAACAATCTTGACCACAGAGCACATTCTGGCTCACCAAGGTCCTTGCTATAACCCAGACCGATTCAGCCGCTGCTGAGGCCAACTCATCCTGCCCAACAATGCTGATGGAGCACCAGTCTTGACTAAGACATGAACCTCAGTTCACCCAAGATCCTGATCAGAAACCTGGAACCCTGCAGCCACCACCAGGCTGTCTTGCCCCAACCAACACTACCAATAAAACCAGCATGTCATGCTGGTCTTGACTGGGGCATGTGCCCCAGCTACACCCAGGTCCTACCCTGGAACAAGATTATTTCTAACCACTGCCAGAGTGTCTGACCCCAGCACAATGCCACCAACAAAGCAGAGGAGATGTGCCAGTCTTGACAGGGGCAGAAGCAACCATTACCTCCAGGCCCTCCCAAAGGACCCAGAATCTTCTGGCCACTGCAAGACAACCTCATACTGACCAAGAGGGTACCAAACATGACTAAACTGTGGCATGCGCCCCTGCTCCCCTACGGTTTTCTTTAAGATACACAGCCTTCCAGCCACCACCAGACATTACTGCATAAACAAAAAAGACATTGTACCCAGAGAGTCATGCTTGATTGACTGAGGCATGTGTCCTGGCTCTCCCACTAGACACTTCAAAACCCTGAGCATTCCACCTACAACTGTGCCCGTTGCCCTGTGCAAAGTCCAGGTACCATGACAGTCTTGACCACAAAGTGTACAAATTAACTCCCCCATGTATTCTTCAGGACCTGGAACCCTGCAGCCATCACTGGCCACCATGCCCTGACAAATGCCACCAAGAGAGAAGGAATGCCACACCAGTCTTGAGTGGCACACATGTCCCACCTTCCACCTAATCCTCCCTGGCACCCAGAGCATACCAACCAACAATAGCTCACCTAGCCTTGACCAACACTTGTCAGAGCCAGGGTCTCACTGAGGACTTGATCAGGGCATTTACTTCAGCTATCCCAAATCCTCCAGCAACTGCAGAGTTGCCTCTACCCAACAAACACCAATGACCAGGCTGGGCTGTTATGCCAACCTTGACTGAGACATACAGTCTTTTTCCAAATCCTTATGAACACCCAATCACTGCCAGGCTGCCTTGCCATGGTCAACACCACTGAAAGAACCAATGTTATCATGCCGGCCTTGAACAGGGTGAACAATGCAGCTTCCCCTATATATGTATCTGAAATTACAGCCTTCTGGCATGTACTCTGATGCTTTTACACAACATCTGCCACAAAGGAATCATGGTTTCATGCCAGCCTTGACCGGGTCATGCACCGAAGATTCCCACCAGTTCCAAATTATAAACGAGAGTATTCCAGCCCACACTGGACCACTTTAACACAACCTGTACCATGATGGAGCATTGGTGTCAAGCTAGTCTTCATCAGGGCATATACCTCAGCTCCCCTCAGTTCCACATAAGGACATGGGGCCCAACATCCCTACCCCTTAAGCCTTAAATAATAGAAGCCACCACAAACCCAAAATCTCATCAGTAATCCTCTAAAACCAATCCCTAACTTCTAATCTCTAACCACAATACTAACACCAACTGAACTTTAACCCCATTACACAACCTAAACCAATACCTACTCAATCTAACAGTCCACAGCCTACATCTCAGCACTAGGTTGGGGCATAAATGGATTCTCCCTGTGGATGTAGCCTGTCACCCAATACCCAGCAGAGATCTCTGGGGGGCACTGAGGAGAAACTGCTATATTGACTGAGGAACCTACTGGGAGGAATTACTGATGTGGTTTTTCACACGTTTTAAGGGGGCCCAACCACACTGCTGTCCTCAAGGGTAGGGTAGGAAAGAATCACTGGTTATCTGAGTCAAGGGTGCCCTCCGCTGACTCTTTGGGGTGGTGCAGGACAAAGTAAATAGTCAGATATGCTCAACGTCCCCCTGCTGACCTTAGTGGATGGTACAGAAAAAAATTCATATGAACAGACTAAAAAACCCCACTTAGATGTCCTATGAGATCAATTTCCTATTCAGTTCATATTTAAGAAGTTGTCTAAATCCAGATATGTTCCTGAGACCTAGAGTAAAATTATAAAATGTGTCCTTGTTATGGTGTCTGAAGTACAAATAGAAATAACAGTGAAGTCACATCACTGAACTAAATAAGGGCCTACAGGATTACATCTGAGAGGATGAAGTCAAGACATTGCTACACATGGTCAGGCAACACTAATAATGATTACATGACATGGAATGAATTTGTGATAAATTGACCCCTTATGATATCTCGAGTGAATAAGTACTTATTCAATAACATTTTGGTTTTTAAATTAAAGCACTCCTTCCTTATCCCAGTCCTTCCACCTCTGCTGCCAAGGTAACCAGAATATAGAGCCAACCTTGAGTGGAACAAGTACCATAGCTCCTCCCAGGTATGCCTCTGGAATTAAAGGTTTCCAACCCATACCAGGTTGCTTCACCATAACCTCAAAAACAGACATAGCTAGGGTGTCATGATGGCTTTAAATACGGCCTGCACTCCAGTTTCCCTAAGGTCCACTTTTTGAACAAAAGTCTTCCAGCTCATACAGGGCACTTCAACCCAAATGACACTGACCATGGTGCACATTACAGTTCCCCCAAGGTATGCCTCATGACCAAGAGCGATACAGTCCATGCCAGGATGCTTTAACACTACCTCCATCCCCAAAAGACCAGAAGTGTGGTGCTGACCTTAATCCAGATATGCATACTAGTTCTCCCCAGGTCCACCTTAGGCTCTGGAACCTTCCAGCCTTTAGCAGGCAGCTTCTACCCAACTTCCACTGCTGAAGAAGTCAGGGAATTGCACCAGCTGTGATCTAAGTGTGCAACCCAGCTCCACCCAAGTCTGCCTCATGACTCACAATATTCCAGCCAAAACTGGGCTGCTTTGACCTTACCATCACCAACAACAGAGCCAAGACATCATACTGGACTTGACTGTGGTGTATACCTCAGCTCTCATGAGCACTGCAGGACAAGGTATGTGGTTCTCTGAGGCTGAAATCCACCTGCTGGCCACAGGAGTTTTTGAAGGACAAAGTCACATTTACAGACCTAAAAACACCCTCCTGGCTACAGGGTATGATCAGTCCACCTCATAATCTATGACCAGATCAACTCTTGAATCGTAAAGAAAAACTATGATAGGTGTTCTTGGTGTGGTATCTGAAATCTTTTGGACATAACTGAAAAGGCACATTACTGAACTAAGAAAGGGTTGCCAAGGCTCTAGCTGAGAAGATGGATTCAGAACACGAATCACCAAGGTCAGTCAACAGTAGCAATGATGACACAGGATAGAATGGATTCATGACTCATTATCAAATGAGGGAATTTGACAGAAAATTTCATTGTTCACTAACAGTGTTGTCATTTCTAAGGCACTCCTTTCTAAGCCACTGGTACAGCCACAAACGGAGCTGGAGTGCAAGCCGGAACTTGACAGGTGCATATATGAGTTTCCTCACAGTCCTCCTTGAAACCCAGAGCATTCCAATCTATGCCAGGCTGCTTCAAACTGACCTCTGTCAGAAATTATGCCAGAGTGCTGCACTGGCCTTGCCAGGGCAAGAGCCGTGGATACCACCAGGTACTCCCCAGGACCCAAAGCCTTCCAGTCGCTGCCAGGACACCTCACCATAAACAATACTGCCAACGAAGTTGGAGCACCACACTGACCTTGACCAGAAAGTGTATACCAGCGCCACAACACACACACCAAGTCCCTCCCAAAACCCAAAAACTTCCAGCCACTATGGGTTACCTAACACTCACCAACACTACCAACAGAGCTGAAGTGTCACACCAGTCTTGCCTAGGGCACACACCTTGGTTCACCCCAGTCTTCACCAGGACATGGTGCCTTCCAGCAACCACAGGGCTACTTTGACCCAACCAACACCACCAATTAAACTGCAATGTTATGCCAGGTTTCTCTAGGGTATGCAGCCTTGGCTCACTCTACGTCCTCACAGAACCCACAATATTCCAATTCCCACCAGAATGCCTCACTATAACCAATACCTCCAACAAAGCCAGGGTGTTGAGCTGATCTTGACAGAGACATGGACGCCATCTGCCCCCAGGTGATGCCCAAGATGCAGAGCCTTCAAGCTACTATCAGGCTGCCTCACCCTGAAAAACCACACTGAGAGAATGGGGTGTCACGCAGTCTTGGCCAGGGCATGCCCTCCTGCCTCACCAAGTTTTCTTTCGGATCTGGAGTTAGGCCTCCTTGCCTGAACAACGCTGCCAATGTGGCTGGGATGTTGTGCTACTCTTATTGAGAGCACACACACTGGCTCTCCCCAAATCCTCCCTGGGATCAGAACCCCTTCAAGCCACTACCATACCCTCAGCCTAACCACTGCCATTGACAAAGTCAGGAGATCATGCCAGTGTTGACCTAGGCAATAACACCACCTGCCCGTGGTACACCCTCAGGACCCAAAGCCGTCCAACCACCTAGCCCCAACCAATGCCACCAACAGAGCCAGGTTATCACACTGGTTTTGATCAAGGCATGGCCCCTATTTCCACCCAGGTCCTTCTCAGGACACTGACCCTGATCCTGATCCTGATCCTGATCTTAACCGCAACCATAAAATAAACTGCATCCCAATTTTCTAACACCTATCCCATGAGCATTATCTTAACACAATCTTAGATCCATAACCCAATTGGTAGACTTACCTTCTATCTCCAGCAATCCAGTCACCACAAGGCAGCCTCACCTCAACCAAAGCCATCAACAAAGCTGTAATGTCACACTGTTATTGCCTGGGGTATGCCCAGGCTCACCCAAGATCCTTCCCAAGACCTGGAACCTTCCAGCCACCTCCAGGCAAACTTAAACCAATGTTGTGGATTGAGCTGAGGTGTTGTGCATCTTAACCAAGGCATGCACTCTAGATCACCTAAACATTTTTAGAACCCTGAGCCTTACAGCCACCACAAGGTAACTTCTCCCTTTCCAAAACCATCAACATCATATGGGTGTCATGCCTCTACAGATCAAGGTATTCACCCTAGCTGTCCAAGGTCCTCTTCCAGAACCGGAGCCTTTCAGCAAATGATGGGCCACCTCACCCTCACCAAGCCAGCCAACAGAGCAAGGGTATTACAATGCTTTTGACCACGGCACAAGCCTCAGCTCCCCCAAATCCTCTTCTTGTCCCAGAGCATACAGCTCCTGCCAGGCTGCCTGACCTCAACCGATGCCATTGACAGACCCAGGGTGTTACACAGGTCTTAACCAGTGAGTTCATACCAGCTACCCTAGATCCTACTCTAGATCTAAAGCCTTCCAGCAACCACAGGGATGCCTCAACCCAACCAACACTGATGGTGCTGGGGTGTCGTGCTGGGATTGATCAAGGCACAAATGGATTTTTCCAGGTCCTCCTCATGACCTAAAGCCCTCCACCCACCATCCATCCACGTGTCCCTGACCAGTGCCACTAACACATCCAGAGTATCATGCCATCACCCTTGACTGGGGTGAAAACAGCAGCTTCCCCCAAGTATACCTATAAATCCCAAGGCTTCCAGTACACAATGAACTGCTTAGACTTAACCTATGCTGTTGAAGGAATTGTGGTGTCTCAGTGACCTTAACCAGGTCATGCACCCGAACTCTGCCCAGGTCCACCTTATGACCCACAGCCTTCCAGCATACCCTGGCCCACTTTAACACAACCACCACCTTAACAAACACTTCATGTCAAGCTGGCATTGACTGAGGCATACACTCCAGGTCACCCCAGGTTCACCTCAAAAGCAAACTACCAGCCTCATCCTATAACCACAAAACACTAAAATCTAACCAGAAACTTCTAACCAAATCACCAGACTTCAAACACCTGTAACCATAACCCTACCTCTATTCCTAACAATATCTCCATACAACAATGCCAACCTTTACCTATGATATACAGCATTCCACAGACTGTGGCTCAACAGTAGGTTGGGATACATATGGGTACTGCCATAGATGGGGCCAGCCACCCGATGCCCAGCAATGCTCTCTGGGAGAAGATAATGTGTTCACTGAGGTGCCAGCCGGGAAAAATTATCAATGCGAGTTTTCGCAGGTTGTAAGGGGGTCCACACACATTGCTGTCCTCAGAGGCAGGGCAGGAAAGGCCCTGAGCCAGAGCTCTCTCTGCTGGCTCTTGGGGCAGTGCAAGACAATGCAACTGGTTAGATGTGGCCTAGATCCCCATGCTGACAATGTCGGGTGGTACAAAACATAGTCACATTAACAGCCAAAAAAAAAAAAAAAATAACCCACACCGGGGTGTCTTGTGAGATCAACTAACTTCAGGGTTCAGATTTGAGGATTTGTGTATAACCAAATCAACTCTTCAGACCTACAGAGAATTATGATAGGTGTTCTATGTATGTTCTCTGAGGTTATTAAGAAAATAACATCACTGGACTAAATAAGGGTCTCCAGGGCTATATATCTAACAAGATGGATTCAAAACACAACTAAACAAAGTCAAGCAATACTCGTGATTACATGGTGCTGAACGAGTTCAGGACTGATTATCCACTTATGGATTTTTTGAGTGAATAATTACTCAGTATAGTTGTGTTTTCAGTATTAAAGCACCCATTCCTATCCCCATCCATCCAACCCTGCTGCTGAGGGAGCTAGAATGCAGAGCCAAACGTGACTGCACAAAGCACTGCACGTCCCCCAGATATACCTCAGTACTTGAGCTCTTCCCTAACATTAACCTGACCCTAACCCAATAACCCAAACACAATCCCTACGTACCATCTATGGTTGCCCTCAGATTGTGCCTAATCACCATGTTCAAGAATGAATGTGATACTCAGTGTGGATGAGGACAGTATGCAATGGCCAGCAGAGCTTTCTGGTGCACATTGAAGAGAAACTCCTCGTGGTGACTGAGATGTGTACTGGGAGAAATTAAAAACACAAATTTTCATAAATGAAAAGGGGATCCACCCACACTGCTCTCATCAGGGATGGGAAAGACAAGCCTCTCTGGTTAGCTGATCCAAAGTTCCCCCTGTCGGCTATCTGCGGTGATGTAGGACAAGGTGTGTAGTTATCTGAGTTAGAGCTCCATCTGCTGACCATAGGAGGTAGTGCAAGACAAACTAACATAAACAGAGATAAAAACTTCCTCCCAACTATTGGGTGGGATCAAATTTAGGGTTCGGATTTGGTGTATTGTCTATAACCAGATGACCTAGCAAACAACTATGACGGGTGTTCTGGTTATGATGCCTAAGGTCATTATTGAAATAACTGTAAAGTCACATTACTGGACTAAAGATAAGTCTATGCCTGAGAAAACAGATTCAGAACACTGATAAACAAGGTCAATCAACAGTGGCAATGATTATATGTGACTGAAGGGATTCATGACTAATTACTGAATTAGGAAAATAGAGTGAAAAATTCCTTATACAATCACATTGTGTTGTGGAGATTAAGGCAATCCTTTCTAGGCCTCTCTGGTCCTGTCACTGACAGAGATGAAGTGCAAAATTGGCCTTGACAGGGGTACATGCCCAATCTTCCTGTCAGCCCACCTTGGAAACTAGATCATTCTACCTCACACCTCTTCAACCCGACCTGTGACAATGACAGAGCTAGGGTCTCATGATGGCCTTGACAAAGCATGCACCCTGGCTCCTGCCAGGTCCTTCCCAAAACCTTAACACTAGTAAAGGTAGAGTGTCATGCTAGTCTTGATCTAGGCATGAATCCCAGTTCACCCTTCTCATCACCACCAGGCCACCTTGTTCCAACCAATGCTGATGACAGAACCAGGATGTTCTGACAGTCTTGACCAAGTAACACCCCCACCACCTCCCGCAAGGTCCTTCCTAGGACCCAAAGCCTTCCAGCCATTATCAGGCTGCATCACCCCAACCAATGCTACTGATGAAACTGGAGTATCACACTGATCTTGACAAAGGCATGCCCCTTGGCTTCCCCCCAGGTCCTTCCTTGTATCTGGAGCCTTCTAGCCACTGTCAGTCCACTTCAACATAAATACTATTGATGTAGCCAGGCTGTCATGCCAACCTGGATGGAGGCATGTACACCAGGTCCCCTAAAACCTTTTCAGGACCTTAAGCCTTCCAGCCACGACTAGGTCACTTGCCCTGTCCAAAGTCCCTGACAAAGCCCAGGTGACATGCTCGTCTTGTCCAGCTTTCCCTGGTACTCCTTGTGACTCGGAGCACTCCAGCCACCACTGGACCACCTTGCTCCAGCCAATGCCGTGAATTAAACAGGGCTGTCACATCAGCCTTGACCAAATCCTGTTACCCCAAATCCTCCTCAACCTGGAGCCTTCCAGCAACTGCAGGGATGCCTTGACCTGACCAAGTACACAAATGCAGCTGGGATGTCCTCCAGTAATAACTGAGGCATGCACTCTGGATTTCACTAGGTCCTCCTTGAGACCTGAAGTCTTCCAGCCACTGCTAGGTTGCCTTGCCCTGAACAATGCAATTTGTAGAGTCAGGGCATCCTGCCAGCCTTGATCAGGTTGTGCACTGCCACTTCCCCCAGATGTGTCTGCAGACCCAGAGACTTAAAGCACATACCAGTCAACTTCAACCAAAATTCTGCCACTGAATAAATTGAGGTGTCACAACCACTCTCCCCCCAGTCCGACTCATGACACAGACCCTTCTAACCCATTCTAGACCACTTCAACACAACCTCCATCATGATGGAGCACCACTGGTGTCTAGCCAGCCTTTCACTGAGGGTATATACTTTACCTCCCCCTAGGTTCACCTCAGGACCTGGAATCTACCAGCCTTACCCTCCAAACTCTAAACATTAAAACCCAACCCTTAACTCCAAATCCCATCACCAAACCTCACCGTACCACTTAAAAGAACCATATCTTCATAACACAATCCCAAACTTCATCTACCACATCTAACAGCCCTCATATCAGCACTATATTGGGACAGATAGGTAATCACTGGGCATGTGGCCAGTCAACTAACACCCAGCCTTACTCTCTGGTGGGCACTGAAGAGAAGCTCTTGCATTTACTGAAGTGCCTGCTGGGAGGAATACCAATGTGGGTTTTCACAAGTTGAAAGGGGGTCAACCCACACTGCTGTCTTCAGGGTCAGGGCAGGAAATGCTCTCTAGTTAGCTGAGCAAGAGATCTCCATGGTGGCTCTTAGGCAAATACAGGACAACATGACTGGTTAGATATGGCCTAGCTCCCCCTGATGACCATAGGGGGTGGTGCATAACAATCAGGTTAACAACCAAATAAAACCCCTCCCAGACATCCTGTGCGATTAATTGACTTCAGAGTCCAGATCTGGTGAACTGTGTATAGCCAAATCAATACTTGAAACCTACAAAAGAACTGCAATGGGTGCTCTGGGTATGTTGTCTGAGCTCATTATGGACATATCTGTAAAGCCACATCACTGGACAAAAGAAAGTTCTCCAGGACTCTAGATGAGAAGAATATGGAACCAAGACACTGCTAAAAAGACACAAGACTGAATGAATTAATGACTGATTATATACTTAGGAATTTTTGAGTGAATACTTTTTCAGTAACATTGTGTTTTTAGAGATAAGACATTCCTTTCTCATCCTCATCACTCTGGCCCTGCTGCCAATAAAAACAGAGTGCAAAGCTAGCCTTGACTAAAGCATGCACTGCACACAGCAGCTAACCCCAGGTATACCTCTGCAAATGAGGTCTTTCAGCACACAGTGGGTTGCTTCACCCTGAATTCCACCACAAACCAAGCAAGGGTATCAGGATGGCCATGACAAGGCCCCACATCCGTTTCCCTTAGGTCCACCTTAGGACCCAGAATCGTCCAGCTCATAATTGGTGCTTTGCCTCAACATCTGCTACCAACAAAACTGGGGTGTTGTACTAGCCTTGAAGAGGATTTTTGCTGCACTTTTCTCAAGGTATGCCTCAAAACCCAGAGCCATCCAATCCAGGTCAGGCTTCTTTAACCCTACCTCTGTCCCCAAAAGAGCTGGAATGTGGTGGCCTTGATCTGGGAATATACACTATCTTGCCTCAGGTCTGCCTCAGGATCCAAAGCCTTCCAGTTCACATCAAGCTGATACAACCAGACCTCTAATGCAGAAAGAGTCAGGGTATTACAATGTCCTTGACTAAAGTATGCCACCCAGCAACAACCAGTTCTGCCTAATCACCCAAGTCTTTCCACCCCAAACCAGGTTTCTATTTCCTGACCACTGGTGGCAACAGAGGCAGTGAGTCCTACCAGACTTCACTGTGTTGTGCACCTCAGTTCCCACCAGGTATGACTTGAGACCTGGAGCCTTCTGGTCCATGCCAGGCTGAGGGGACTGACCTCCACTGCCTACATAGCTGGGGTGTTGTGCCAGTCTTGACCAGTGTGCATACCACAGCTCCCCTCAGGTCTGTCTGTAAACCCAGAGACTTCCATCCTGACCCTCTAATCACCTAATCCTAAAATCTTACTTGAAATCTCTAATGCCAACCCCAAACCATAATTCCAAACATCAGACCCCAACCCCTAACTCTTAACTCCTAACTGTAATCCTAACTATACCCCAACCCTAAACCAAAACCCAACCACAATCCTTACCTACCATCTCTGGTAGCCTTCAGGCTGCGGCTCAGTTCCAGATATCACTATGCAGATGTTCAGCATCCAATACCCAGCAGTGCTCTCTAGTGCACAGTGAGAATCTCCTGTGGTCACTGAGGTACCTACTGGGAAGAATGATAGACACAAAGTTTCACAAGTGAGGAGGGGGTCCACCCACATGACATTCATTAGAGATGGGAAGACAAACTTCTCTGGTCAGCTGATACAGAGCTCCCCCTAGTGGTTATCATGGGTAATACAGGACAAGATGTGGGATTAGCTGAGGCTGACCTCTGCCTGCTGGTCAGAGGAGGTGGTAGAAGATAAAATCACACTAACAGAACTTAAAACACCCTCCTGGATGTCCGCTGAAATCGATCAACTTTAGGGTTAATATTTGGTGACTTCTCTGTATTCAGATGGACTCTTAAGACCTAAGGATGCACTATAATGGTTGTCCTGAGTGTGGTATCTGAGGTCATTATGGAAATAACTGGGAAGTTGCATTACTGGACTAAAAGAAGTTCTCTAGGACTATAGATGAGAAAACGATGTATTCGTAACACTGCTAAATAAGGTCAGACAATACTGATGATTACATGAAATTGAACGGATTCATAAGTGATGATCGAATTACAATATGTTGAGTGAAAGTTTCCTTATTCACTTACATTACTTTTTTGGGATAAAGACGCTCCTTTCTAAGAACCGATGCAGCTGGAGTGTGGCACTGGTCTGGACAGGCATGTGTACTCTAGCTTCCCCTTGTTCTGCCTCATGACCCAAAGCATTCCAAATTATGCCATCCTACTTCAATCCAACCTCTGTCAGCAACAGACCTGGTGTCATGGTGACTTTGACTAGGGCGTGCACCACAGCTACCCCCAGCTCCTCCTCAGGACCAAAAGCCTTGCAGTTCCTGCCAGAACACATTGACCTGACAAATGCCACCAACAGAGACAGAGTAGCATGTTGGTCTTGACTAGGATATGCATCCTGGCTCACCCCAGGTCCTCAGCTGAACCAAAAGCCTTCAAACCAACATGGAGCTGCCTTGCCCCTAACAATGACACCAATGGAGCCAGCAAATCATTTGAGTCATGACTGGGGTACATACCCTGGCTGCCCCCAGGCCCTCCCAGAAATCCCTGGGCCTTCCAGCCACCACCAGCTTACCCTGTACCAACTAATTCTGTTAACAAAGTAAGGGTGTTTTATCAGTCTGGACTAGCGCACATATCCCCTTCCGCGAGGCTTTCTTTGGACGTAGCACTTCTAGCCACTGCCAGGACACCTTTTCCCAAACAGCAACATTGATGGAGTCAGGATGTCATGTCAATCTTGACTGGGAATGCATACCCAGACTTCCCCGAGTCCTCCAAGGGACCCAGAGCATTTCCATACATCCCCAGACCCACTATCCTGACCAATGCCAATGACAAACCTGGGGTGTCATGCCAGTCTTGGCCTTGGCACAGACCTTGGCTTTTCCCAAGTTCCTCCATGAGAGCCAATGCCTACATCCACTGCCAAGCAGCCTCACCCTGACCAAAGTCACCATGCTGGCTTTGACCAAGTTATATATTGCAGCCCACAAATATGCCTCTGGAATAGTCTTCCCACGCCAGGCTGCTTTGACTCAACCCTTGCCACTAAGGAGTCAGGGTGCACCCAAGCTCCCCCAAGCTCTTCCCCAGAACACAGAGTCTACCAGCCTTAACTAACCCCCAAAGACTAAACATGACCTAAAACGCATCACAAGACTTTAAAAACCAATCTATATCTCCAAAGCCGTATCCCCAACCTCAAGACTAATCAAACCACAGATACATAACACAATCCCAACACTGACCTACCACATCCAGCAGCCCACAGACTGTGGCTCAGCACTAGGTAGGGGCCAAGATTTAAGGTAGAGTTCACACTGTAGATGTGAACAATCACCCCAATGCCCAGCAGTGCTCTCTGATGGGCACTGAAGGGAAGCTACTGTGTTTACTGAGGGGACTACTGGGAAGAGTTATCAATGGAAGGTTTCATAAATTGTAAGGGTGTCTGCCCACACTGCTGTCCTCATGGCTGAGGTAGGCTATGCTCACTCACTGGCTGCACCAAAGCCCACCCTGCTGGCTCTTAGGGGTGGTGCTGGACAAAGTGACTAGTCAGATGCCACTAAGCTCCCCTACTGACCATAGGCAGTAATGTAGGACCAGGTCACATTATTATAGCCTAAAAACCATCCTGGATTTTTAGTGGGATCAACTGACTTCAGGGTTCACATCTGGAAACTTGTCTGTAATTGTATCAACTCTTAAAACCTAGTGGAGAAGTATGATGGGTGTTCTGAGTATAGTGTCTGATGTTTTTACAGAAATAACTATGAGGTCACATCACAGGACTAAGGAAGTGTCCTCAGAACTCTAGGTGAGTAAAATATGAATTCAAGACACTGCTAAATAAAGTCAAGTGATATTCATTATAAGTACACAGAACTGAATGAAATCATAACTGATTATACACTTAAGGATTTTTGAGTGAATAACTACTTATTCCCTAAGCAATTGTACTTTCGAGATTAGGAGACTCCTTCCTCAGCTCCATCCCCCTAACCCCACCACTTGCAGAGCCATCGTAGAAAACAGCCTTGCCTGTGGTGTGCGCTCAATTTCCCCTCCAGTCCTCTTGGAACCTGGAGCATTCCCATCCGTGCTGTGTCACTTTGACCCAATCTCCACTACTGATGGCGCCACCTGCTGTGCCAACCTCAAACAGGGCAAGTTCCTAAACTTCCTCCAGGTCCACCTTGTATCTGGAGAATTTCAACCTGTACCGTGCCACTTTGACTCTATCTTCACTACCAATGGAGCCACACTGGCATGCTAGCCCTGACTAGGATGTATGCCCTACCTTCTCCCAGGTCCTCCTGGTGACTCATAGTCTTCAAGCCTATGGTAAACCATTTTAACATAACCTTGACTGGTGACAGAGCTGGGGTGTTATGTCGGCCTTGACAGGGGTACACATCCCAGCCTTTCCCAAGTCTGCCTTGAGTAGCAGAGATTTCACTTCAACCTGACCACGTCCAGTGACAGCACTGGGGTATCATGACAGTCTTGACTGAGGTGCACACTGTAGCTCCCTCTGGAATGACTGCAGACTAGGAGTCCTCTAGCCTATACCAGGCTGCTACAAACAAACCTCTGCTGACAAAGGAGTCAGGATGTAACAACAGACTTGACAAGGGCATGCATCCTATCTACTTCCAGTTCCTACTTTTGACCCTGATCCTTCCATCCTGCACCAGATGACTATAGTACAACATCTGCCATGATGAAGCACTTGTGTGTAGCCAGCCTTTCACTGAGGACATACACCTCAGCTCCCTGCAAGGTATACCTGAGGATCTGGAGCCTAAAAGCCTTATCCCCTAAATCCTAAACACTAAAACCTAATTCCTAACCCTAAACACAATCATCAAACCTCAAAACATCCATAACCATAACCTCACTACTAAACCAACCATAACTCCAAAACACAATCTCAAATCTTACTTACAATGGGTAAGCACTTTGGATGAGGTGAGTCACCCAATATGAAGCAGTGCTCTCTGGTGGACACTGAGGAGAAGCTCCTGTCTTTGCAGAGATACCTATGAGGAAGAATTACCAATGAGGGGTTTCATAAGTTGTAAGAGGGTCAACCCACACTGCTGTCTTCAGGAGCAGGGCAGTGTGGAGAGCAGCCAATCTGAGAACATGTGATTAAAACATGTGGCCTGTAGACACATGCAAATATGCACTACTGTAGCAGGGCTATTGAAAAGTATTTATATATGAAAGCAATATGTGCCTGTTGTCAATGGTTGCCTTCCTATGGTTGATACCCAATACCCCATACTGGGCAGTATGAGGCTAAAGAAAGTCACATTCATTTATAAGATTGTCCCCCAAAAAAAACAGAGAAATTATATGTTACCAGTGATTTTCACATCTTCAAACAATTTACATCCAAAAACAACTGGCTTTGCATTCTAATTTCTCCTCCCTTATTTTCTTTGCATTCTACTTCCTTCCTCCCCATTCCTTTTGCACCCTATTTTCCCCTTCCCCTATTTTCTGCCCTTTAAAAGAATAAACCTGAGGGTAATGCAGGTCGCAACATCTCCATCAGAGAAGCTGTGCCCACCCAACCCTCGCTTTTCTATACTTGTGTGTTTGTGTGTTTGTTATTGCATCTATTTCTAATCTGCATCCTTCCCCACTGACAGAAATGTGTTCATGCCGAGCTAGTCCTGGAAAAGCGGCGCCCAACGTCTGGCCTGAGTATGAGGAAAGAGTCAGGCAAGTAGACACTCCTTGCATCCAGCCAGATATTATTAAGGTAAGAATCCTACAACATAAAGTAAGAGTAAAAGATAAAGACATGCTAGAGTAAAAAAAAAAAAATACCAGAGTAAAACAAATACCAAAGTAAAAGAAATACCAGAGTAAAAGAAATACCAGAGTAGAAAAAAGAAATACCAGAGTAACAAAATATCAGTGTAAAATAAGAAAATAAGAAAATAATTTGTGTGCTTGTTATTGCATCTATTTCTAACCCACAGCCTTTCACACTCAGAGAAATGTGCTCATGCTGAGCTAGACCAGGCAGGGCAGGAAATGACGGAGCCTTGGTATCGAGGCAGTCTTGACTGAGCATGCACCCTAAATTCCCCCAGGTCTGCCTCAGGACAAACACCTGACTAGATTTACCACAGCCACCCACTACTAAAACCTAACCACCTAACCCCATCATCAGACCTGAAACACCAAGCCCTAACTCCTAAGCCCTAACCATAACCCTACCACTAACCAAACTCTAACTCCATAACACAACCCCATTACCTACCATATCTGACACCACACAGGCTATAGCTGAACACTAAATTGGGGGACAGATTGGTATCCCATGCCCAGAAGTGCTTTTTGGTGGGCACTGAGATGCTCCTGTGATAACTGAGGTGCCTAAATGGAGAAATTATGGATTTTGGGTTTCACAAGTAGCATGAGTCATGACTCATATAATACCTTGGCTCTATGGTGTTTTCAGAAATAAGAAACTCCTTTCTCAGTCACATCCACCTGATGCTGCCACCAAAGGAGACAAGGTGTTGCACCAGTCTTGACCAGGATGCACACCACAGCTTCCCCCAGGTCTACCTTGGGACCTGGAGCCTTCCAGCACATGCCGTGTCACTTTGACCCAAACTCCACTACTAAAAAAATTCCAATGTATAATATACATGGTCCTCGGAGGGGAAAGATCAACAGTCCTAAACAGAGCTGAAGAAGCTGTTCAACTATAGGCAGGTGTTCAAGCTGGGAGCAGCGACTAAGGCACCCAGAGGTAAGGGCTGTGGTGGACCAAGGACTGATCATGCAGCATCATTTCAAGAAGTGGATAGTGCATGTGCCAACATTATGCACAAAAACGTGCAGAAAATTCCTCCAGCAGATCCGGCTTGCCCAGAAAGAGAAGGAAGACCTGGAGGTGGAAGCCCCCTCAAAGTCAGCCAGGACTAGTGAACCAGAGCCCAAAGGTTAAAAAAAAAAAAAAATGCAAAAGCCGCCCTCATAGGATGTAGACATGGAGGACCTTGAAGATGAGAGCTAAAAGTATTACTTTTTCCATGAGAAAATTCATAATTATAGTGAGAAGGACACATCAGCTGATGAAGACAACTTTGGAGAAAGTATTGATGTTTCTTACTCTCACCAGATTTATCTTTTAGAATGGCCTCCAGACCTCCCCTACAGAGGGATGTGAAGAGAGGGAAGAGGCCTAAAAGAAATGTAATACAGGGCCTCTGTAGCAGTCAACTCCATTTCTAATAAAGCCCTAGAGCCCTGGTGAAAAAAATTCCAATGTATAGATACTATAGCCAACATCTTCTCTTACCACAATGGAATTAAACTTGAAATTAACTGCAGAAAGAACCCTCAAAAATACACAAACACATGAAAATGAAATAACCTATTCCTGAATGACTGTAAACACTAAAGAAAACAAGGCTGAAATCTAAAGAGTCACTGAAATCAATGATAGTAAAAACATGAATTTTTCATTTTATAGGTTTTACACATAGAGTCTGTACACTCACTGGAGAGAGATAGGCAGAGAGTTACAGTGAGAAAGCATACCCAAGGGGATGGTCACACCACAATTCCTTCTTCTCTTGGAATTTTGGGAACAGCATAGAAAAGCTTGAAATGATACCTGAGATCTTCCTTTGAAAAAGGAATCTTCCTTTGAAGAAGATCTCAGGGCCATAAATGTGAACTGACCTTTAATAAATTCTTATTATATTTAAAATGGTCAAGGTAAAAAAAAAATGCTCTTGATTATATCCACCCCTGGGTCTAAGTCAAAATATATAATAATCTCCACTGCAAATAACTGAGAGTAGAAAAGTGTTGTGGTGTTTTGTATAATGTGAAGGAATATTACTATTTTACTTTTGCTGTATACTGCATTTGCTGGGGCAATTTTATACAGTGAAAGCAACAGTTCTGCAGCAAAATACAAAACAAGTAATAAACATTCAATTTCTTTATTAAAAAAGAGAAATGGTCTATCACAAGCTGCACTAGCACACAGATAGTGCCACCACTTGGAAAAATAGAGGACGGAAGGAGATGGAGATTCAGGTCCTGGGCCGACATGAATACACCAAGTACAGCAGTGTGCACCTATAATCCCAGGTCATTGGAAATCTGGGGCAGTTGATTACAACACAGAGAGACCATGTCAAAAATACCTATCTATGTCACATCCTTTCCTTCTCTCTCATCTGTCTCATCTAAAAATAAAGTTTAGCACCAAGTATGGAAACATACACTGAACAGTGTTAGTTGCAGACAGAGATCACATGGGAAGCCTGAGTTCAGTGTCTGGTCCATCCTAAAAGGCAAGATGTAGTGTTGTACACCTGTGTACTCAGCTACTCAGGAAGCCGAGGTGAGAGGATCACAACCCAGTGACACCATTTAAAACACTGCACATGACACCAAAACAATGTCTTAAATGGTAAAATTATCTCATGTATATTTAATCACAAACATAAAAAAAGAAGCCCTCATTCATGTCACAACAGTGGTGAATCATAGAAATGGTCAGAGTGAGCAAGGCGGGACACAAAAGGACATGCAGTGAGTGACTCTGTTTATGTGGAACATCAGGAACAGGAAGCACTCCAAAGACAGAAAGTGGATCCCTGGTAGCTGTGTATGATGGTTTTGTTTCTTTTCAGGTAACTAAAATGCTCTAAACAAGCTAGATTATTGCAACACTGGTAATGCAGTAAATATAATGGACTGTATAGTTACCAAAATTTAAAATGGTGAAATTTTTATCCAGGGAGGGAATTTACAAAAAATCCTCAGCACTTACAGTATTATTTTCTGAATGGAGAATTTGTTCCGAAAAGACTATGGAGCTATGTTACCTCTTCCTGAAACTGTGGCTACTCCACTAACACTTGGAGCCACTGTTCAAGGTCATAGGAGAAACAACGGTTTATTGTAAACCAGTATCTTCCATCCACAGACAGCAAAGTATGTGATGCCTCCGGATGGACCTCGGAAAACTGCCATAGGCTACACGTGCTTTGGTGCCTGATGCCCTTCTTTCATTATAGAGGATGTTCAAACACCACAAGCATATTCTGGCCTCTGTGTTTGCCACTGAGGAGACCTCTAGTCACCCCTATACCTGCACAGCACACCCTAAGGACATTGTCTCTACACTGCCTACCATGTGGGCAAAGTGCCTGGGCACATTCCCTGGAGTGTCTACCAGGACAGGGACAGAAAAGCCCAATTCAAACCAGGAGGGGAAGAGCAAGGCTATGTCCTCCCCTCACTCTGACGGTGAACTCCACACACAGACTCATGGCTTCCAGGGCTGAGACCCCCAGAGAGCTGGTCCTCCAACAGTGCAGCAGTGGGGACATGTCCAGTTTTGAATCTCCCATCTGCTACTGCTGCACCCCGCCTGGCTCAAGCTCAGGAGGAAATAGATGGGACAGCCTTTCTGTGGATGATTCTTCTCCCCATTCTCCTGCCACCTTTGGCAGGCTTCTGGCTGCTGAAAAGCAGCCCCAGTCATTGAACCATCCAGGAGCCATCACAGCAGCCATTACTTCATTGCAGTCCAGACACAAGTGGCAGCAGAGGAAGGGGCATCAGCTACCACAAAGTTCAGAGCCATTTCCATCCTCCAGAAAAAGCCCCACGACCACCAGCCTCTGCCATCTCTCCTTTGTCTTCAGTCACATACTCCCAGGCATGACAGCCTAATACTCCCATACACACTCTCTAAAGAAAAATCTCTCTTAAAAAATGAAAACCAGCTATTCACGTTTTGAAGGTAGTTATTAATATTTTTGTAACAGTTTTGGGCACAGTATATTAAAATAGAACTTATATTGTTATAATATATAACGTGGAGGGCCAGGCCATAAATAACGACAATATATATAGTGGGCTTTTGTAGTGCTTTTATTTTGGAATGTGAAGGGATGAATGAGGGTTTTAATTCTGAATGTTTCAGTGTTTCTGAGACACTTTGCTTGTATTTTATGGTATTTTAATTGGAAATGGAAAAATGGCATTTTATATAAATATATGTGTGTAATATAATATAAATACACATTATGCATACCTCCTTTATTTCAATTATCATTCCTATAGAATATGACAAGATTTGCTATGAATAAAATGTTTTTGATTCCTAATTAAAATTTTATTTATGGAAGCATTTATAATTAGCCTGAAATGCATTCTGAGTTTCTAGAATGTTTCCTTAGACTTTTTTGATGTGCAGTAGCTAACATGTCTGAAGTTACTTAAAGGCTTATGAGTGGGCCCTATGCCATCCCAAGTCTTCAGTATCTTTTGAACATTTCTGTCATAATGATAAAAAGATAATTTAATAAAGAACTTCACTATTCCTCCTGTGGCACAGGTTATGAACGAGTGCAGTTTACCAACAGTATCAAATTTTTCAGCTTTAAAAAATAAAAGATACAAGTTACATGTTTATAACAAGAAAACGTGTGCAATATGTTCATAGCAATGTGGTTGTCACAAGTATCTCATTTACCTTTAAGCACTGTTAACATGTAATGCATGAAGGTGGAAGGGGTGGAACTGTGCACTAAAGTGGGTGCTTTAACTCTAGTGTTTGACAGAGTTGTCGTCTTCTTTCCAGTTTAAATTTTCAACTTTTTGGGACCAGCAGATGGTGTAATGGTTACATTACTGGACTCCCATGTGGTCGCGCGTGGTTGAGTCCCAGACCTTGACACTCATACTGGGTGTGAGCCCAGAATGTGTGTGTGTGCCTAAATGCCAATAGGAGAATGGAGGAGAAGGAATTGCATTGTGGTCATCCTCCCAGGGTGTGGTTTCTCGCTTTCTGTTTTTCTGCTTTTCCCTTTCTGGTGAGCACTTGTTCCTGTAGCAAAAAATCCTTCTCTCTTAAAAAAAAAAAACCTGTTTTCTTTTTTAAGAATTACTTTCATTTTATTCATTTATTTTAATGTGAACAGAGAGAAAGAGAGGAGAAAAGTGAGAAAGCAAGCCACCAGGTCTGGGACTCAAACTGCAGTAGGCCATGTGGGAGTCCAGCACCCTTAACCACCACAGGCCCCTCAACCTGTTTTCTTATAGAATATATAATATATAGTAATAGATTTTATTCCATTAAACAACCTTACTTGGATTGAGCATCTTCAGATACCCTGTGCTGTACGACTAGTCCTGTGTGTAGATATTATGCACTGAGGGGACACGCACACACACACACACACACACACACACACACACACACACACAAAAGTATGATGTGACAGGATAATGCCTCATACTAATCAGAAGTTGATTTGTTTTTTGCTTGTTTTTGAGAGATATTTTTTTCTGATAGGCACAAGTCCTCACCAGAGAGACAGATAAAAGGAAGAAATTACCCACAAGGGAGACAACCAAGCTGTAATCCCTTCTTCTACATTCTTCCTCTTGGAATCTTGGAAAGGCACACGCACATACCCAGTATGAGTCTTAAGCCACCCAGTCCAGGATTTAAAATGTGGTCAACTACATGAGAGTCCAGCAACATAAGCACTATAACATCCGCTGTTCCCACAGGCACATTTGTTATCAACCCTTTATTAGTGTTGTAAACTCCACTGAAAACTGATTTAAAATCTCATTTTTGCCAAAAATAAATTTTAAAAAATGTATATTCCATTGCTGTCTTCTAAAAATAATTCTCAAATTTTACTTAGATCAATCTCATCCAAATCTCAAAGAAATCTTCTGCTGTGTGTGAATATAAACTTCTTAATACAGTATCATTGACAGTGGGTTCCTCTCAAAGAGGTTTTATTAAGCATAAATTAATCTTTAAATATTTAATATTGTCATTGGGTCATGAGAAATTGTCAATCATGACAATTATCTCAAAAACAAGATAAGAAAAGAAATATATTGTGAAAATAGCAATGATAAGAAAATACAAGTACATAGGATAAAAAAAAACTGTGGAAAAGTAGAAAGAGAGAAAATTTAAGTTAAATAAGAGAAAATTATTACACCCAATTAAAAACCAAGAGAAAATGAATGATATAGTAGTAAAATATACAGTAACAAAAGAGACTCTAAAATAAAAATAGAACAATCAGCATAGAAAAGCTTGAAATGATGATTGAGATCTCCCATTGGAAAATATCACAGGACCATACATTTTCAAGGCTGAGTGTTAACTGACCTTGAACACTTTTTTTTAATTAAATGAGTTTATTCTTTTTTTTTTAGAGGTTTTTGCTATAGGGAGTGTGCGTTCACCAGAGAGACAAAGATAGAGAGAAACATAGAGACAGAAAGTGAGAAATCACCCCACAGGGGGGATGGTCACAACACAATCCATTCTCTTCCATTCTCCTCTGGGGATCTTGGGCACATACGCACACATGCCCAGCGTTAGTTTAAGCCACAGGGTCCAAAACTCAACCACGGACTACTACATGGGAGTTCAGCGACAAAGCCATTAGGCTATCTGCTGTTCCCGAGTTTATTCTTTAAAAAAAAAACTATATTATTTAATTTTATTCATTCATTAATTTTAATTTGATGACAGGGATAGAGAAAAATTGAGAAAGCAAACCACCAGTTCCAATATTAAAACACTATCAGCCATGCAGAAGTATCCAGCACCTTAACCACCACATCACCTGCTGGTCCCTGACCTTGAACAAATCCTTATTTTATTTAAACAGATCTAGGTCCAGGAAAAAAAGTGAGATGATGTCCTCAGTTCATTTTAGAGTGTATCTGAACTAATGTACAATGTCATTGTCTGAAATATGGACATTATTTCCTGTACTATTGACCACACATTGCCAACTAAAATGACTTCCTCAACAAGAGAGAAAATATCGGTAAGTTCCTTTTATTTTTTAAAGGTTTTTTACTATAGGGAATATGGGCTCAGTGCAGAGACAGAGAGACAGGGAGAAGGAAAGTGAGAAATCACCTCCCCAGTGGAATGGCCACATAAACATCCATTCTCTTCCTGGAATTTTGAGCATTCATGAACACACACCTGGTGAGTTTCAAGCCACTTGATCCAGGATTAAAACAATGGTTGACCTACTGGGAGCTCAGTACCCCACCACCATACCACCTGCTGGCCCTGAAAAAAACTTAAAGTAAAAAAAAAAAATTTTAATAAAGTCTGGTTTGGGCATTGTTTTGGTGAGCCCCAACTTTGGGGTGCCTGCCCATCATGTTTACCTACTCCAAAGAACACACTTGGAGTTCCAGCAAAGAATGACATGAGTTTACTCATTTAATAGAAAAGCTCCACTGACAGCCAGGTGGAGAATGGATCATGCCATCAGCAAATACATGCACAGGTTTTATATGGCAAGAACAAAGCATGCATAAATCAAGTAAAGACATACATTATTTAGGGGTTTTGATACCAGATCAGCTTTTCAATTAATAGAATCAGCAGGATATATCTGGGTTAGTGTCTGGGGTCTAGTACTTCTAGTCTGGCCATATTTGCCATGGGAAAGGAATGAGACATATGTCAGGAACATCCCTGGCTATGGACCAATTCCATGAGATAAGGTAATGGTTGTGAAGGGCTCATGATGTCCAGCTGAATCTGCAGCCATATCTCAGAGAAATAAGGTGAAGAGGAAAGGGGAAGGAGAACTCAGTGTATGGAGTTTACCCTGAGACTTAAATAGTACATTTAAATTAAATGACGTTGCAGGGTTGGATACACATAGTTTTCAATTTCCCAATACTGTGTCAAATGCTTTGGCAGTAAGAAAAAGAAACGGAAACCACAGACATCAGAAAGAACAGATTCCTCTCTGCCCCAGGGCAAACCATGGCTACCTGGGGAGAATCTCCACCTTTCTCCTTTCTGGGAAAGTTCCTCGGAAACAAAACTGAATCTGTGAAAACTATTTGGACAGCTAAAACAGTGAGCAGTCAATGAAGAAATATTTCTGTAAAAGACTCATGCAAAATCTACCTGAGAAAATGAGAGCTCTGGAGCAGGAAACTTTCTCCTCACTTCTCTTCACACTGCCAGGTGTCTCAAAGCTGCACCAAAATTTCTCTGAGGTTGTTACTGAGAAGGGAGCTCTTGCCCTGTGGACAAGGACCAAAAGCAACGTAATTGTGTCTCCCCACAGGTAATTCTTTTTTAAGAGAGTTTTGTTATAGGGTGCGTGCACTCATCAGAGAGAGAGATAGACAGGGAAACAGAAAGTCTGTTCTCCATTCGCCTCTCAGAATTTTGGGCATACAGGCACATGCACCCAACATGAGTTTTAAGCCGCCAAGTCCAGGACTCAAACTCAGTTGACTGTATGGGAGTCCAGCAAGGAAACAATTACATCATCTGCTCGTCCCATCCCGAGTTGATTCCTATTTTTTTTTCCGCAGGTGCATGCACTTGCAGGAGAGACATGAAGAGAGAGAACATGAAAAATAATCCTCTATGGGGGGCCATCTCATACCGTCTCTACCATTCTCCTCTTGGGACTTTGGCCCTACCCTTTGTGACTTTTGAGCCATTGGGCCTGGGGTTTGAACTGCAGTTGGTAAGATGGGAATGCATGCCTTAGCCACTATGCCATCTACTGGCCTCCAAAGCTGATTCTGAGAAGGATGCTAAGGAACTGGCTGTATGCTGCCAAGAAATGGCCAGGGTTGGGGGACACCAGCACTTCATGTGGTGGAAAAGATAGTTTTCACACCCACTTTTGGGTCATGTGGGGCATCCAGGACACTCCATACTCATTATCCAGCAGTCAACCTAACTTACCCAATACATGAATATGTAAAATTCATTTATCATTTAATGTCATAAATTTGGAGATTCAAACCAAAATAAAGCCCATCATTTCCTGGATTGACTAATTACATAGAGATAGAAAGAAGCAATGTGGATGTTCAACAAACAAAAAGAATTAATTTCCTACATATCAGCAATATAAAAATATAACAAATATAAAATACAGAGAAATTTCTTACTAAAGAACAGTGCATGTATAATTGATATGATTCTTGATCTAGTCAGTGGTGTGGTGGTTAAGGTGGCTAAATACAACATGACTGATAATGCAGCTTGAATCTTAGACCTAGCTGCTAAAGAAAGATGCTAGCCCATGTGTGTTTGTGATCAAAATCTCAAGTGAAAAATAAAAAATAAGGGATACAGAATGACCATTCCCCTTGAAAAGGGGTATCTTACTTTCCTGTCTATTTCTGTCTCACTCTGGAGAGCACATGCACCTTATAGTTAAAAAAAAAAAAAAAAGACAACGCAGGGACCAGCAGATGGTACAATGGTTATGTTGCTAAACTCCTACGTAGTTGACTGCGGTTTGATTCCTGGACCCAGTGGCTTAAAGTCATGCTGGATGCATGTGCATGAGTGCCCAAGATCCCAACAGAATGAAGGAGAAGGGATTGTGGCATGGCCATCCACCCTGGGGGGTGATTTCTTGCTTCTCTCTCTGTATTTCTGGCATGTACACACACCCTTTAGCCAAAACCTCTCTCTCAAAAAAAAAGATATCATGGACCAGCAGTTAGCGTAATGGCTATGTCGCTGGACTCCCATGTAGTCGACCACAGTTCGAGTCCCGGACCAGTGGCTTAAATTCACGCCGGGCATATGTGTGTGCGTGCCCAAGATCCTGAGAGGAGAATGGAGGAGAAGGGATTGCAACATGGCCATCCTCCCTGGGGGGGGTGATTTCTTGCTTTCTGTCTCTCTGTCTCTCTCTGTCTGTCTGGCGAATGCATGTGCCCTATAGCAAAAAAAAAAAATTTTCCAAAAAAAGAAAAAAAAGATATCATTAACAAATAGAAAACAATAGCACTGAAATTAAAAAAGCTCCACGCAAGAGATCTGATAATGAACAAGAAAAAGTAATGAAAGGGAAAAATCCACATAATATATCCTTGCCCACACTAGTGAAACTAAAGCTGGGGGCAGCCTGTAGTCTGAAGGCTAAGGCAGCTCTATTCTATAACTTGAATCATGAAGTTCAAGTCACAGGTCTAGCGGAATGAAAACCATGTCAGGTGTGTAAAGGGTATGCCCCACATAATGGCAGGACAGCTAAATAGAAGAAACATGATTTCACCATGGGGGTACATTCTCTCTCCTCTTTCTATTTCTTTCTTCCTTCCTAAGTGCCATGTTGCACAAAAAAAAGAAAGAAGAAAGAAGGAAGGAAGGGAAGAAGGAAGGAAGGAAGGAAGGAAGGAAGGAAGGAAGGAAGGAAGGGAGGAAAGAAAGAAAGAAAGAAAGAAAGAAAGAAAGAAAGAAAGAAAGAAAGAAAGAGAGAGAAAGAAATCACCTGAATTTGTAACATGAAACTTCTATGTCTGTACTGACCAGAGAACAGAGGAAGAATTATAAAAAATAATCCCCTTACCCAGGGGAAATGGCCCTGCAATAATTCCTTCTCGTCTGCTCTGCTCTCAAGATGCTGAGCACGTGACTTTCAGGTCAAGGGTCTGAGACTCAAACCATACAGTTGCCCATGGGGATGCAGAGCCTTAAGCTCCATGCCACCTGCTAGCCCAGCAACATAGATTTCAAAAATGGTGGGTGAAGCCTTGGCACCTCACCTACTGTAAAAGGAGAACAGTTTGCTGCTCAGAAGAACTCCAAGTCCCTGGGCGCTGTGGGCACTCTAGCGGCACTCTAGCAGAGCACTGTAAGGCATAGGAGAAGTGTGTGATATGTCACTATAGCCAGAAGTCTTCCTCCCAGAGGCCTGTAAATATCACAGTTAGAAGCTATTGCCAAAAGTCTTTATCCCAAAGGCCTGTGGGTAATGTAGTTTTATGCTAAGTCCAGAAGTCTTCCTCCCATTGGCCTGTGGGTAATATAGTCTGAAGCTATAACCAGAAGAATTCCTTTTAAGGCCTCTCCAAAACCAACAGTCTCTCTAAAACCAACACCCAAGTGAAATCAGTGGATCCCATTTGGTCAACCACACAGTTTTAGTCCCGATCCTGATCACCAGAGAAACGCTCTGAGCACGTGTGCGAGCATCCCCAGAATCGATAAGTCAAACAGAACTCACACAAACATACATTCACCAAACCTTGAACCAGTTGAAAGAAATCTAAGAGGTATAAATACACGCAGAGAAATTCCCCGTGCGAGATAAGGATGCTCATTATCGTTCAAAGACGATCTCTCTAACCCAATCTACAGACTCAGCAGCATCCCAGTCTAATTCCCAGCAAAGCTATCAACAGATCGTATCGTGGAGAGGTTTTTGCCTTAGGGTGTGTGTTTGTGAGTGCGTGTGTTTGCTGGGGGTGGCGGGGGAAGAGGGCGAGAGAGAGAGAGAGAGAGGCAGATGAGAGGGAAAGTGAGAAAATACCACCACCCCAGGGGGGAGATGGCCACACTAAAATCCCTTCCCCTCTGTTCTCCTGCTGGATCTTGGGCATGCATACATACTGCCCAGTATGATTTTGAAGCCACCAGGTTTGGGATTCAAACCAAAGCTTGCATGTGGGAGTGGAGCCATGTATCCACTGCTCCACATGCTGGCCTCCAGGCAGGGCTGATCGTTTCTTAAAGTTTACTCATTTCTTCCATGAGGCACAGAGACATAGATAGGCGAGCATCTCGGCAACGTCCTCATGCCCTATTCGCCTCCAGCCTCAGCCAGGCCCTCGTCCCAGGCTCACGTGCAGGATGTGCTCAGGAAGTGAACCCAGAACCTCCCCGTGTGGGTCAGACGCACCGAAACCGTTCTACCGGCAGGTCCCCCTTGGTGCCCACGTTATCCTACCTCCTGAACTTCAGTGCCCCAAACCAGAACATGCCGCATGACCCACAGACCTCCTGGAGGAAGGTTCTGGGTGTCGTGCCAGACTGCACTGCCCCATGGCCTCTGGGAGGAGGAAAGACCTCCAGCATCATGCCAGATGGCACGACATGGCGGCCTGCATCAAGAAATGCTTTCAGACAAAAAGCCAGACTACCCAAAGGCCTCCGGAAGAAAGGCTTCTACACAGAGTCAAGAAGGTACCACCCAGAGATC